>VZTY01005532.1:0-95961 GCA_013400935.1 Turnix velox
AGCCTTTTAAAAGAATTTAGGCACCTCAGCCCAAAGAAAAGGTAGAAATGCATGACATCTATTATGAAGAAGGTGTATATTGGGAAGTGAAACTGTCATGAAAAGTAAAAACTCTTTTACTTTCTTAGTGTGTGCTTTTTTTTCCCCAGGACCCCAGGTGTATTGATTTTCTTTCAGTCAGGATCTGCTTGGTTTTGTCTCATTATTCACATTACTTTGACCTGGCACCTCTTAGAAAGTACTTTAAAGCACTTAGTTTTACAGGAAGATTGTAGACTTGACTATTATCTCCCCTGTCACTGGTGGAGCAACTCTCTCAGTAATTTGTATTCTTTTCATCTTTTCTTAATTTTTAAAAAGGCAAAGCCTTTATTTTTAACACAGATGTAAGTTTAGAACAGTGCATTCCCTTGAAAGATACAGTCAGCTCATACTCTTCTAAAATGAAGGACTAAATGGAGGCAAGTCTGTAGGTGGTTTAAATCACTGTAACTCCATTAACTTCGGCAAACCGGCATTATTTAACATCAGTTAAAAATCTCCTCATCTTGGGGCAAATCCTATGTGAATAGGAGCAGCAGATTTCTTGGAGGAGGAAAATCCTGTAGGTGGCGGTGGATCCCCATGAATGAGCGAGTTCTGGCATTCAGGCTTTTGTCAGATTTTGCTGGTAGATTTTCTTTTCTCTTGCTTGAACTATTTTATTTTTGATTTAATTCACCCGTTCTCTCAGCGCTAATCTAATACTAGTTGCAGAAATCTTGACAACTGGAAGAAATTTCCTATTTCAAGGTAACATCATTTTGGTTTTACAATGGAGGCAGATGCACCTTGAAGAGTTTTTCTTAAGATGTTCTACTTGTTGTGGGGTTGTTTTCGCTTTTTAAAAACATAGATCCTTTGCAATGTCTGAAATAAAAGGGAATTAGTAGAGAAGCTGGAGAGCAAATATGTTTTTTTAAAGGAGCTTGTTGTCTTTTAGTTTTGCTTTCCTTCACTAACAACTAAGATGTGCTTTGACTTAGAGGTTAGTCTTACATAATTAGGAAGTTCTCAGGTTTTTTTAGGGATAATAAGAGTAATAACAATTCCCTAAATCAGGATATATTCCTTCCATTTTTTTTTTAAAGCATTCTTTGGGAATTTCTTTGGCTATTTCTGAAGCGGTGGGACAACTAAAAAAATAACAGGAAAGTGATTTTTTTTTTTGAAAAAAACCCCAACCCCCTGTCCTATTACTAATAAGTATGACTACTGCCAGAGTTGAGGGGTACATTAGAAAAGTAGCATCAGTAGAGTTTTGACCTCTTCCCCTATCACTTAATTAAAATTAAATCTATTCATCTTAATTGTTGCGACATCCACTCTGTACTCATTTCAGGTACTTATCCATTTTAGAGAATGAGCTATGATTTTGAGAAGTTTCAATGAATATGTAAGCCATGTAATGTTTTATACTGGTCAGTTATGCTGATTTTTTAAAATATAAGCCTGATAATTGCACTCATAAAGTAATTATGTTTACTGAAAAGTGGCTGCTGTTATGCCTCCACTAAAAATCTATTCTACTAGCTCAGGAGAACTTTTCTTGCTTTTTGGGGAAGGTGCTGTCTTCTGTACTTTCCTTCAGCTTTCATCTTTTAATGAAACAGAGGAGCTGCAGAGCTCTGTATCAAAGCCAGTTGTCAACTTTCATTAGATGCAGCCTATTGTTTGTTCAGATTAGAAATAACTGCATTACACTTTGACTTTGAAGGCTTGTTTGTTTTTAAATATACTAGGTATATGTGACCTTTTTGTCATTTGTGATGCACTTGGCTTGACAAATTTGAGAGACCCATTTAAAGAGCAGCCAGAAATATTTGCAATGCAGGTACTTCACAAAAGGCACTTTTTGTGCATCAAGAAAAGTAAAGCAAAATCCTGCAGCTGATACAAAGCATTAATGAATTATTACAAGGTATTGGTAGCTGGTGTGACACAAATATATTCCAGGGGGGTAAAAAAGCAATGATTACTAGGGCTGCAGCACCCAATTTTAACAGTGAGTGGGAATCCCATGAGCTTTTAATACCTCAGTATGTGTTGACCATGTGAGAATGGTTCAGACACAGCCTCTGGTGGAAGGTAATGACAAGAAAGCCTAATTCCATTTAAGAAAATTTACTCAGTGCAATTTTTAAAAATGTTTAGAATATTAAATGGGAATTGCATAATTGATTCAGTGATATTAGCCTTTTTTTTTTTCCTTTAACTGAACATGCCCATCAGGAATTAGATGATGACTTGTTCTAGCAGTTAAGGAAAGTTCCCTAGATGCTTCCATCTGCACATTTGGGAAAATTATTTGCAAGGATATATTTCAATTTCCTTTATAAACTGGACCTGTCGTCCTAATTCCCTTCCCCTCAAGTCCCTCCACAGGGGGGGTGTTAAGAAATGAAATATTTTAAAATTACAATCAGATAACTGCTTCCATGAATAAAAACTTAATCTGTGCTTAAAAATAGATTTATATTTCAAAACTGGGAAATAAACAGTGACTGTAGAAAGAAAATATGAGATTAATAAAAACAAAGCCATTTTGCAGAGATTCTCTGGAGTTTTTGAAATTTTTTTCCCCTCTTTGTTTTTTTTTTTTTTCTTTTTTTTATGTAGGAAGTAGTACTTTTTCAACAGTGTGCACTACAATGGTTTCCCTGCTTTCTATTTGAAAAGTTGTACTAATAGTAGCAGACACAGTGGTCCTTCAGTGCTCAGTGAGTCCTGTCTTACACACTGATACCTCCAGTAACACACCCCAAGTGACTGTGAGATCAAATGCTCTGGTTAAAAAGCCTTAGGGAAGCATTATGTGTCTGAGGTCTGATCTATTGTCTGTGAGGTCGGAGAGTGTTAATGCACTCTGCAAAGATTAGACTCCCTCTCTAATTGCTCCAACACTTCCTTAAAGGATTTAAACAGTCAGGAAAGGTGATGCTCCTTGTCAATTTTTGTCTTCTGACAGCCGTTGAAGTTTATCTGTCTTTCCATGGAGACCACTAGATCACATAAAGTGGGCAGTGTCAGAAGCATGAACCCTGAATTAGGGCTGAGACCAACTCATGCCATTATTTACAACTTCATTATTTCAGCTCTTAAGTATTTTAAGGATTGGGGACCAGATTGCTCTCACATGCCATTCCATTGACATTTGGTGGTGGGAAATCCCAAAGTCCCACGAAAAAAAGTTTAATTTGCTGTTTTTGATGAAAAGGCACCCTGGAAGTTCTGTTGTAGATCATGTTGTTTGCATCCCTTAGGGCCCAACTGGTGCTTCTCCAGCACATCTCTGAGCTACCAAATCAGAGCATGTAGGAGCTACTGCTGTTGTATCTAGTGCTGCACAGTGCTTGTTCTGTGCTGTTGTGAGGCATTCCTTGCTATTTACCCCCACGTTTTCCTTTCCTTCACTTAGTCTGGTAATAATTTGATTTCTCTTGGTTCATAGAGCCTAAATCACTTATCAAAAACCAGCTCAGAAATCTGCTTTTTCTGCTGCTTAACCAAAGTGCCTGCACTGACAAGTGCCTCCCCCCATTGCTGGTTTTATAGCTAATGGATCAGAACCATTAAAAAAAAACAAACAAAAAAAGCCCCTAGCAGATTGTTTTTGTGCTGCCTGGCATTTTGGAAATTATTTTAAAGCAGCAAGTAGATTTGTTGCCAGTTTGGAAGACTAACCTATGTTAGGCTTATGTTTGCAAAGGATGCTGCTGTTATTTGGAAAAGCACTTTAAGAGCAAAGGCTGAAAAAGGGTGAAAGTTACTGAGAAAGGAGAAGCACAACCCAACACCCAGAGAATCTGAAAGATGTAATATTTCTGCAACAGTGTCACAATATCCTAATGCTGACAGTAGGGTAACATTATTGTGATGAGAATAGAATTTGACCCATCTTTTTAAAAATATCAATTCCTGTTTCATGGACAGATGTGAGTGTCCTGTTTTCCTGCAGCTCACTCAATGTGCTGGGTCCTGCCAAGCAGGGAGAGATTGAGCCATCCTGGAGTTATTTTTTTAGTGATGGATCAGAAACTGTTTTAATTTGAGATAGTGTCTGTGTTTTTGCTAGTCTTGCAGCATCAAAATGTGTTGGTGTATATAATCCATTTCACACATATAAATGTATAAATATGACCTATATAAATATACATATATTTAATGCCTCTTTTCTAGACTCTGAGCAGATGACTAATGCAGCTGTTCAAAGGAGAAAAGGATATTTTCTCCCTTTTTTTTTTTTAAAAAAAAAAAAAAAGACCCCCAAGAAACATATCTTGGTACACCGATCGGAGGAAAATTGCGGTTCCGACCACCAACTGACCTTATCCCTAACCTCGACAANCCATATTGATTGCCCTCAGCCTTTCTGCACCACTGAGCTTCCAAGCCAAGCTGAAGCAACAGCTTCATTGTTTTCACATTAAATTCTGTGTTTTTCAAATCTAGAAGCACCATTTGTCTTTTTTTTTTTTTAAAAAAAAAAAGCCCTCTTGGCTCTGAATCGGAAATTGAAGAGCAGAATTCATCAAGTGTATTCTGATCGTTCTCACATGGGTAGTTCCTCCTTCCCTTCCTGCATAGCATGTTCCTTTGCACTGTTGCTATATTACATGAAATGTTTCATCTGTATATAAAAATTAAAAATTCAAACAAAAATCTGGCCCACATGAAGAACAGGCCCTTTGGGCATATGGTTCATTATGCATATTCGTTTAATTACTAAAACACTTGGGATGTCTCTACTGCCCTTGCTTTCAACTTGCAAAGTTGGATCCGTTCTGCAGCAGAGAATATGTTGAACAGGCGTGTGTCATAAAGGACTTCAGTTTTCTCCTACTTTTTAAAACTATATAAATGTTCTTGGCTGGATTGCTAGAATTTACCTAATACTAGCTCAATCTGCTGCATCAGAACAGCAGTTTGGGATCTCTTTTCTCTTAACACCTTCTCTAACCTCCAAGAAAAGGCTAGTTTTACAGGGAGTAGTTCAGCATCGTGTTTAGTATCGAAGTAACGTGAGACAGAGGATTTGGATTTCAGGCACATTGCCACAAAACACCTAAAGTCACACGTTGAAGCTGTATAACTTTTATTAGCTAAGAAGGGGGTGCTGTGATAGTGTGACTTTAATTGATTTTCAGGGCAAACAGGTGGTGATGGTTTAGGCATCCCCTAGTCTCCTGCCATTCCTAATTTGGAGCTGCACATATAATGGCTTTATTAAAATAAACAATCTTCTGGCTTTGGTTTTACCTGAACAGCTGCCTGAAATTGCAAGAGTCTTGCAACTTCTTTTTTTGTTTTTTTCCTTAAGATTGTTCTTGTGTTTTGGAAAGCANTAAACAATCTTCTGGCTTTGGTTGTGGATGGAGGGTGGCCTGAAATTGCAAGAGTCTTGCAACTTCTTTTTTTGTTTTTTTCCTTAAGATTGTTCTTGTGTTTTGGAAAGCAAACTGCAGTAGGTCTGCTGGTGGAAAATCTTTATGATATACTCATGCTGGTAATACTTAGGACTTCTTTTTGTGTCACCACTATTGTTGCTGGCTTACAGTAGTGATGTATTTAGGGTGTAATTACAGTGAGTCTCACAGTTGTCTTCATACATTGTTCTGTAATGCAGCAGTTTTGTCACACTGCAGATGATGAACCTGCTGAAATTGTTTAAGTCTGTTGTGATCACTCTCTCTGTTTCTCTGTTGTTGGAATCTGGTGTGGGAAGGGCTGGGATTCAATTACAAATTTTGCTCTACTCTTGGCTGTGGGAAACCAGTCTCAGTTAGATGAAGAGGGTTCCGACATGGGGCTGTGGTGAGGAACCCCATGAACAGCATAAGGACTGCAAATAATCTCAATTGTTTTTCTGAAAGGATATTGTCTCATTGCTTAATATGTACTTTATGGGTGTGTTTGGATTTCTGGATCTGGAATTTTTTTATTTAAAAAATTTTTTATGTAATTTTTTTTGCTCCTTCTGCTTTGTTTCAGTTGGGATATATTTCTTGAGGATGAGAGGTTTTGGAAAGAGTGTGCTGGCCATTTATAGTATGTTCAAGAATCCATTTCTCATTTATGTGAGTTTAGTGCAATCTGATTTGTATTTTTTTCATGCTTGGAGACTGACAGGAAAGTAACCTTGTATGTGATCCTCCAGCCACTGAACATTAAGTCTGATTAAAAATACTTGCTTTATTAGAGAGCCCTTTCTCATTTACTTATTAAACTCAAATATATGCTACGTACATCAAGGAGGAAGTCGTTGAAGTAGTTTAAAGATATCATTTATGCCTCCACTCTGCTACCAGTTGCACCCCAGTGTTGTGAGCCCAAAGTCAGGGAACACTTCCACCAAATATTCTTTCCACTCTCCATACAATTACGTCAGCACCTGACCCTCACCATTAATGTTTCTCCCCATGTTAACAAATATGTCTCCAAAGTAAGTGGACATTTATCAGCTCAGCTAATGATGAATTTTTTCATGACCCTTTTAAGGTGTTCACCTTATCCTGAATAAATAAAATTAACCTACATTTTTGCCTCCTTTTAAATAGCACGGATATTTTTTTTCTGCCTCTTTTGGGAAAAATTATTTATCATAAGATCAGGCTTTTAATGCTTGTCTTCCCTGCAAATAGATCATAACTTTCTCTATGAAAGTAATACCAAAACTATGACCCTGCTGATAGACAAACCACAACATTAGAGATAAAAATGACCATTTAATTTAGTTATGATATAAAATGACTGATTTGTTTTGGTTATTTTTATTTTGGCATGCCACCCCCCTTTGTTTTAGTATCTTCTCTGTTGTCTGTGATAGCCACCTCTTTAGGAATAGCATGCAGATTTATTCCCCTGACCCACTCCCAGCAGACTACCCCAAAAGACAGAAAACTGTTGGAATATTTTTTCCCTGTTTTTTCAATTTTAAGCTTTTTTTTGCTTGAGGGTCTTAACAGTATTTTGCTTGGCACAGGAAATGTAAAATATGTTAGATAAAAACATGAGGAAAAATCAGAGCAGTCAGCATGCTACAAACAGTGATTTCTTCAGTGTCTGCAGCCTAAAAGTATTTGAAGTCTTTGACTCTAAAATTGTTGTACATACAGAAATATGGAGCCCAAACCTGTTGTTGTTTCAGTTGGCTTTGTTTTGATTAACCTATTTTGGGTTTAGGGATAAAGAGAAAGTAACACAAGGGAACTGGATAGGGGCACCATGTGAGACAGGTGGTGAACTGTTTGCTTTTGAGAACTAAATATATATATTGTAAAGAACAAAGATGAGCCCCCAGATGTACAACTTTTTTTTTTGAAATTTGTCATCTGTCACAGTTTGATGGATAATCTTCAAATATTGTGAATGCAACTCATAAATCTTAACTTACAAACTTAATGGGGAGTAAGTTCAGTGAAATAGGTGTGACCCAAGCAGCTCTTCCTGACCCCTCATTAAAGAAAGATCTCGTAGGATCTTGTTTTTAATTTCCTTGGCTAGCTGATCTCATTAATGCAACCACAATATGAAAAAGGAAAAGCTATCACTTTTTAGTTGCTTTGGTTTTATTTTTTCTTATTGTTTATCTCCTCCCTACTCCAGGCTTTGTTTTGAACAAAGAATAAATCCATCGAATGTGTTAATGACAAAAGTAATTCAGGATCAGAGCGTGGACATTTTGTAAGTGTTTGCAGTCTCCAGCCTAGCATCCCAACCTTCCCTGATGAAATTACCAACAGCAGTGTCCCAGGAGGATGGGGGAGAACAGATTGTAATACTGTCAACTCTTCTGATTCTACCACAACTTTTGCAGACTAACGTGCTTTTTCTTGAAGCGCCGTCTTAGAGTCCTGTGATTGCACATGAATCACAGCTTTCATTTAAAGCACAAATGAGTTTCTACTTCCCAGCAGTAGCAAAGAAAATGAGATCCCCCTGAAGAGGCTAAACCAGACAGTGGTAAAATTGGCCCTAACGCATATTGACTTCAACAGGATGAGATTTTTTTGTATGTTCTTCTGGGATTTTTTTGTTGGTGGTTGTTTTGTGTCTTATTTTGTTGAGGTGGGGGGCACTGGGGTTTTTGTTTTCTTTTTTAGATGGTCAGGACAATGTTAAAGTTGTGACCTTGATGACCTAAGTTCCTATACTTCAAATGCTTTTACTCTATTCTACTTGCATCCTCACACGTAATATAAATTGTCGAGCCCAAGTCAGGAGTCTTGAATTTTTCTCCCCTTAACCTTGGCTACTTTCTCAGGAAGCTGCAGCTAGAATGAGCAGGATGGGACATGTAGAGATGATAGCAGGACATGACTTAGCAACTGTGTAACTGTAACTGAGATGGGCAAACATGGCCTTGTTTCTGCTACCCAAAGTCTCTTCTGAAAAATAAAATCAGGTAGATCTACTTAATAACAGATTGTACCAGCATACCCTTTATTTCTGGTTTTGAATTATGTTCAGTCATGTGTGTAATACAGATTGAGTTATTCTGGGGCAGAATTTGATGCTTTGGTTTAGCTTTGTAGTCTGTAGGTGGAGTTTTAGTCTGTGTCTCTGTGGTTTTAGATTCCACTTAAGTTTGCACTTGCAGCATCAGCTTTATGTAGCAGAGCTAAGCTTTTTGCCTGTGATACACCCTTAAAAAGATAGTAAGTTGTGTCCTGATGAGTGAAGAAATGCAGAGATAATTTGTAATGTGGCATAAATATTTAAAGATATCTCTTCCTGCAGGTCATTTTTGATTTTGGTCATGGCCATACACTACATTAATTTCATATTGCTGTTGAGATGCTCTTGCTTCTTTTACTGGGGACACAAAAAAATCAAATTCAGTTTAAAATAAATGGGTTTCTTATGACAATGGATATAAATTAGAGGGGGATAGATTTAGACTAGACATAAGAAAGAAATTCTTTACAGTGAGGGTGGTGAAATACTGGAACAGGTTGCCCAGGGAGGTTGTGGATGCCCCATCTCTGGAGGTGTTCAAGACCAGGCTGGACAGGGCACTGAGCAGCCTGGTTTAGTGGGAGGTGTCCCTGCCTATGGCAGGGGGGTTGGGACTCGATGATCTTTAAGGTCCCTTCCAACCCAAACTATTCTATGATTCTATGACAATAAGAAATATAAACTGTTGGTTTATTTAAGTACAATTTCTTTTCCTGCTATGTTCTTCTCAGTGAGGGAGTGACTGAGCTCATAACTGACACCTCCTTGAGCCCCAGAGTGGTGGCTATGAAGTGGTGTTGGAGTACTCTCAGAGCATGGCACTGTGAGAGAGCATCATACAGATGGAGATGTATTATGGGAAGGACAGAGTTAGTAAAAGCAATTTTGAAATACATCTTTGGAAAAAGATCTCATTGGGAGTGGGAGTTCCATGTAAAGTGACTGCCTCCAACTTTATTTGCCATGCCCTGAGGTGGAGCACTATTAGACTAATTTCTATAATTGTTATAGAAATTATAATTGTTATAGGCTTCTTTTTTCTAATATTGTCACTAGTCTAATATACAAGCCAGCCCAAGAGGGATAGTCTTGTTACTGCACTTGTTTCAGGCTGATTCAGGGTACATAGTACCCTGACTGTTAACATTGGCACAGCACCACTCTGTTCATGGATCCAGGTTGCCTGGATCTGGAAGAGAGATCTCTCTATATACAGATTTATCTATCTATCTATATCTATATGTGAATGTCCTGGTTGATGTGACTCTGTTCATTCTCTCCTCTTTTACTCTCCCTTTTTGAGGGCAGAAATAAGTAACTGTCAGAAATAATTTGTTGTCGACAGGCTTATTGCCTCCAAGGGATTTGAATGCCCTTTTGGGGAGCTAGTATCTTACATTACTGGCTAATATTCTGTATTTTGTTTGGAGCAGAGGGATTGAAAGCTTAAAAAAAAGTATTCTAGAGAGTTTGTCCCTGAATATTTAGCTGCAGAAATTCTTTTTTATGGATTTTATTTGTCTGTATGTGGCAACTTGAGGCTACATATCCAGAGATAAGTTAAAAATATGTAATTCTTTTCCCTTTTAAATAATGTCTTTGTCTCAGATGAAAATCAATGTTTTGGTAAAATTAAGGTAACTTGGACTTCCAGAGCAGTATCAACTGGAGTTTTTCTCTTGGCTTCAGGAATGGCATAGACCATGTTTATAAACTGCAAGGAAACTTTTGATGAAGCTGTTAGTAGTTTAGAGTTAAATTGTGTGTGGTTTTGAGATTTCCCACCTTTAATAATATTTTTCACAGCTCTACTGATGAGGCATTTCATTAGCCTTGGAGCCTACTCTGGCTGAGAAAATAACCTTTTCCCATAGGTTTGCTTGGATGCATTTAATCTCCTTTCACTTTTATTTCTTCCATCTGATGGAATGTATCCCTCTCCTTCTCCCATCACTGTTGTTTTCCAAGAATTATTCTGTCCCACAACACAGTATCTTTTACTTCTCCACAAAGACATACCTGGTATCAAAAACAGCTTTTTTCTTAGAGTTCAACCAATTATAATTACTCCATAGAAGCATTACACAGAAAATCCTATCTAATGCTAGGTTTCTAAATCTCTTAAAACTGTTGTATCCCATGACTGTGGGTTTGCTGGTGACAAATGTTTTATGGGCATACTTTAGTAGACACCCGTCTAAAATCTGTTCTTAATAGTCAGGTCCTAAATTGAAACCAGAGAGGCTGAAAAAGCAGATTTGAAACATGTTTCTAAGGGTTTGTTTTTACTTTCAGTCGAGGCTGCCTTCTCTCATCTTTTGTACTGCTGTCAAAAGGGCCACTCTCATGGCTGTTGAAACTCCCTGCTTCTTGACAGGAACAGTTGGACCCCTCTTCAATGATTTTCAGATGAAACAGCTTCTAAACCTCCAGAGCTTTAACTTGCAGTTATTAGACCCTTTGAAATAGCAACACGTTAATCAGCTGAAATCAAGTGGTCCTTTCTCTTAGGCTGTGATATTGTTGCTCTAGGTAGAACTCTAGTCTAAATATTCATTTCTCTTCCCACCCCCCCAGATAAGTCTGTCTTTTTTTCTGTATTGAATATTATTTTACAATGCTATGAATTAAGTCATTCAGTTCTATAATAGGCTTTTGTACTTTCAAACTGTATTAAAAGAAATATTACAGAAAGCTAAGTTTCACTTGTTTGACTTTTTTTTTTTTTTTCAAATTAGGCTACTGTCCTTTTAAATTCTCTCCTGCCCAGTATGAAGCCCATCAGAGAAGGTGGCAATGATGTAATGGATTATGTCTGATGTAATGGATTATGTCTGACAGAACTTGGTCTAATGATCATGTAAAACATTGAAAAACATTTGGTTTGTTAAAACTGGATCATTTCAACTGGGAACTTGGATTCTGTCTCTGACTCCTGAAATACTGAGCAAGTGATGTGAAGCTGTTAGTGACTTTCCTGACTGTCCTAGGTATCAGGCAAAAGATACTGTAGGGTTTAAAAGAAATTTAGAAGATATAGCTCCTTGCAAATGCCATGGTATATACATCAGTGGGTGAACCATTCTTGAGTCTTGGCAAAAGCTGTTGGCAAGAAAATAATTTGGGGATTGTAGCACCAGAGCTTCTCCCAGGCTATCACTAGGGAGGAAATAAAAACATGCATGATTGAGAACCTGGTAATCTTGGGGCTGGGAATGTATGTCTGTATCACAGGGTCACTAATGCTGTAGTCAGTGTCAGGGAGCTTCATGAGAGTTGATAAAATAGGACATGGGCTTCTTGGAGAATTGCTTTGAAAGCTGAAGCTGCAGAACTACTCAGAAGGCTGTTAGAACACAGAAACATTTCTATTATTTTTATAAACACCCTCAGAACTTTTATTATGTACTGTATGTTCACAGCAATCATTTTCCATACCTCCGAGGCTAACTAGTTTCCGAATAGCTAAATCAATTTGTCTTGTGTCTGTGTTGTGTCACAGCAATGAAATCTCTCTCTGCTGTGATGGCATCCATAAAGCAGCTCTATCAAAGCATCACTGTCTGGGTTATAACTCAGCAGCTGATTAACCAGTCAGCATTTTAGGAAGGGAGCAACAGCATGCCTCAGCCATCAGTAGAAACTACAGTGAGATTTTGTAATTAAAATTTGAGTTGTATTTAAGATCTGAAACTTAATAATACACAAAATGTACTGTTGGATCTGAAATCACCAAGGTCTTGGTTTTTTATCTTGCCTCAATGACCTGCAATTGCAAGGTTGTATTATACTTACAACTGAGCAGAGCGATGTTCATATAGGATGGTGACAGATGCACTAAAATTCCTTCGAGCCCTGCAATTGAATGAATAAAGAGAGGTTCCTCAAGAGCTTCATTGAGTCCTGCAGGACTTTGCCTAGCTGACTGTCTTTTTGCTGTGTTAAGAGAAGACTGAGTTTTCTAATACCCCTGGGAGATGATGTAAAGGCAATCTCTTCCAACTGGCTATAGCAAATGTTTTGAGTTAATACCTGGCAATAGGAATTTCCATGAAGGGGTTTGCATAAGGATCAGATTTATATTTAGATATGTATGTCTATTTTTGTCTCTCTATATACTCCTGAAATAGCTGTCTGTGTAGATATGTACACTAATAGGTCCTTGTTCTTTAGGGTGGCATTTGAGGTAGGGCAGGAGCTGCTATCACCTTCACTTTGTCTTTCAAAGCAAGTAGAGATTCATCCATGGGAGTTGGAATAGCTTCAGAAGAACTTGTTTGGTTAGAACTTTTCATTTGTGGGAGACTTTTTAGCTTGGAATGTCTTTATTAACTACAGCCATGAAACACTCCTGTAAGACAGATCAAGAACTGTGCCTTTTTGGCCAGAATTTTTGTCTTGCCATTGCTTTGCTGACCTATGAAATGTGTATGTTGGAATCATAACTTCTCATTTTTTAGTATGTTGAATGGCAGGATTAAACACGAAATAAGAAAAACCAAACCAAATCCTCCTCTCCTGTGTTCCTATGCTGCAAATCTGTAGTATGGGAATATATTTTTGAGATGTCAACTTGTTTTACAAATGAGTGTATCTCAAAGATTGTTTTACTGGCCAACAAATGCCAAGAACAGGATGACAGTCTAATTCTTTGCATAGCAACAGCTTACAAAAAATCAAGTCCATTCTAGAAAATGCAACTGCTGTTTGGGCAAGGTTATGGATATGGTCATTGTTCCTTGGTTTATGCTTGGCCCCTGGTAAATATTAACTGTGCATTTGTTCCACATCAGACCAGTCTTTTTGTTGAAAAGTTACACCAGCTGCTGTTTTGTAGGGGTATAAATTCTCATACTGTCAGGTACAGTGGGAAGTGCTGCTTCAGTACAGTTAGACTGTACTGGTTAGTCAGTTCCATAACACAAAATACATTGCCATAAATATCCTATTCTACAAGTTCCAGCATTGCCTTTATGTTTAGTATCTGACAGGCTAAGGATGAAGGGAAATAGAAGTTTATCTTTCTGATCACCCAGAGAGTTTTCCTTTTCTTACATTTTAAGATCCATTAGCTAGGTCTGACTCATTTTCTCTTACCTGTATTATTATAAAAAATTATGTTTTGTTTTTGATTATTCAAGGTTCCTCTGGGGAAAGAAAAGTCAAATAAATGTGTTTGTGCCTTGTCTTTAAAGGAGATTGTTTTAAATAGCTTCAAGTTACTACGAGCATTAGACAGCTCTTCTGGAAACACTATGTATGAATAGAAAAGGAAATGGGATCACAACATGCATTTTATGGCAGTTCTGGATTTAGTTTATTAACTCTGTATTGCCAACCACTCCAAGTTTGGAGTCTGTTCAGGTATCATTGCTGTTTGTAAGGTAGGATTGCAGTCTGGCTTGGTATCATTTTTATTTGTATTTTTGGAAATCTGAAGTACTTTTAAAATCCCCATCAAGTTTCTTAAATGTTCTGCTGATCTGATGTACAGAATAGGCCTTTAAAATTTGGCTTCTGCTTTTGCTATGAGCAGATTTTTGTCAGGTACCCCTACAAATGCACAAACTCATTCCGTTTCTGTGCAGAGACACTCCAAACAACCAGTGAAATTGGAATATATTGTGCTGAAAATTGGAAAGAGTATGGGAATGGACACTAGGCTTATTGGGATCTCTTTCCAAAAGAATGCATCATGTGCAACCAAGAGCCTTGTCTCCTGTAAGGCTATGGTCTTTCTGCTGCTATAGGTGAATTAATGGTAAAGATGCGTTTGCTGATCAACCCCTGTGGAGTGATGAGGGAGCTGGATGGCTCCTGTTGCTCAAGAGGAAGAAACTCTCCTCCAGCCCATGAAAGACCCCCTGGCAATTAGGGTTTGCTGAAGTGGAGCAGGTTTACCTCTGTAAGTGGGTCTGTTATGTGCTAGCATGAAGGACAAAAGGCTTTTAGACTTCAGGGGGTCCCAAGAAGTGAATAAAACCTTCAGACTAACCTTATATTTGTGGCCTTGTGCTTCATCAGAAACAAGGGAGGAGAAGCTAACAAATGTCAGCCTAATGGATTCAAGCAGAATAGGAGAGCATGCTTTGTGAGCGGATTTTCTTTGCCAAAATGATAATGTGAAAAAGGTTAACAGAGATTCAAGGATGAATGTACATGGGAATAATGACTGAAAGGCTTTCTTATGCATCTCTCACTTTAAACACATGTTTATATTCCCTTCTACTGCTTTATCTCTCCCAGGTATTTGTGGTCACAGTCTGGAGCGTGGAGCTGTACATGGTGCCTCTGGCTCTGCTGGTGCTCTTTGCCTACAACTTCTCCCTTGTCAAGACAGGGAAGGTCAACAACACCCAAGATGCCCAGGCAAGTAAAGTGGCAGAAACATTTCTGGCAGCCCCCAGCTTAAATCTGCCCTTGAGCAAAATGTCATGCATTTTAATAGTATTGAGCTACTTGTGTAGCTGGCAGCATTTTTGTTTCAAAGTTAGTGAAAAGAAACTCTCAATTTTCATGATTCAATTCAAGCAATAAACCATTCAGAATAGTAGAAGATGATGAGAGTGTGTAGGAGGAGGATTTCACTTACTAAATAGCTAGGAACACTTTAACTAAGTTGAATTAAGATAGACTTACAAAGTGACAAGTTCCTAAACCCCATGCCCTTATTGCTCTTACACTGCATCACACTGATGATTCGTGATTCACAGAAGAGGAAAGTCAATAGAAGCCAAAAGAGAAGTTAGTTGTTTTAAAACCTTGTCCTGTGTTCTGATACTTTAAGAAGCCCTTATTCTTCCTCCCTGTGCCCCTAGTCTTAGATGAAAATCACCCTTTTCCCCCTGAAGTTCAACCTCCATTTTTTTAACTTGACTGGTGAGAAAAAATATTTAAATCCAAAAATAATTTCAACATGTATGGTGAATTGCTCCTTTTGTGGTTATGAGATGCTGTTTGATGTTGTCCATTGTCTTTCCTTGTGTATCAATGGTAAATAAACTTTAAAAAATTGGATTAAATTAATTGATGTCATAGAATAGTTTGGGTTGGAAGGGACCTTAAAGATCATTGAGTTCCAACCCCCATAATATTCTGATTTTAAATGTGTAACAAGTATAAAGTACAAGCCAAATTACAGCTCCTTTCTAACTTTTGATAAAAAGATGATTGTCATTTGTAACTAAGAATGCCTTAAGTTAATCACATGGATTTTATAGAAAGAAATAATGTCCTCAAATTAAAGAAGTCAATTGCTGGTTTATAAGTTTTAGCAAGAAAACTTGCTTTTGCTCAGTTTTCATCCATTCTCAAGTGAAAAGATTTTTAAAAAAATAAGGAAAGTTGCACTACCCAGACCAGGGCATAGACCTGATTTGAAGAGAAATAGCAAAATAAATGCTTTTCTCCAGTTTCAGCCACGTCCAGAATAATGGAGAAATATATTCTATGCCTTCGGTGACTATTTTAATCAAGAAAAGAACTTCCCATGTATGAGAAAACTGGTATTTCAGATGCAGTCTAATTGTCATGATGCTGAAGAAAGGTCTACCAGTATGTTGTACCTTCTTCTGTCACACATCCCATGAGCCCTGTGATGCTGTGAAATTGAGGGGTGGATTTTGCATAAGCAAAGTCCCACATCTGCCTAAGTGCTTCACAGGATTGGGATCATATGGAACAAGTAGTCAAAGTGCCTTTAATATTACCTGATTCCTTTTTTATGGGTGCCCATGATTCTAACCATCTGTAGGTCAAAAATAGATAATCAGGTGCTCCCCCAAGTCACATCTGTCCTGCAGATGGGAAAAGGTTTTGTTTCCTTCAAAATACCAGTGCTTTTTACATGGTCCTTTATTTGTTTTTCACTTCTTCAGACCTTGGCTGCATGTGCACTGCCTTTGGTTTTCTTGTGCCAGTGTGCATGTCTCATGTAGGCAGAAGAATGAGAGCAACAGTCTCGCAAAAGTAGATCCAAAATTCTCTCTGGTTTCTGTGCTATAAAATGGGAATAGCAGTATTATTCTTGTACATGTGATCCAGTTGTGAGGAGGCTAAATTTGTGAATATGGATAAAAAGGGATTATAATTTACAGGTGGGGCACTTCTACAGAAATGTAGATCATGGTAAATATTAATTTGGCTGCTCCTGGTTTTCCAGAGAGTCAAAGAGTAAATCTGGGTATCTGAGCTCTCAATACCTTCTATATAATAGATGAAATTGCCTTTTTTGAGGGATTGTGGGAGAAGAGGGGGTGGAAAATCCCATTCCAAAATAAAACTGAAACACCAAACCCACCAAGATAATCCCAAATCCAAACCACCTTTTATTGTGATTCTTCACATTCTTTGCATGTTTTCTGCATTTAAACTTGTCATACACTGATTCAAATGTACCTATTAAATAACCAAGAAAAACTTGTAGGGCCCTGTTAAAGCTTATTAAGTAGCTGAAATGAAGGCCAAGTGCTTCTCATTTGAAGCCTTAGCCAAGTCTTTTGTTTTCTCCTCTACCTGTCAGCACAGGGAGAAAGAAAATAATGTGGCATAGAAATCTGACTGTTATTCATGAGAGTACGTACATGCTAATGTATTTCCTAAAGTCTAATGTTTCAGGAGTGCCCCTAAAGGGAGCAAGAAGTGTTGTGGCAGTGAGGATGGAAGGAGAGGAGCAGAGTCCTCAGCCTTAACTATGGGCTGATTCATTTATCAGACTACAAACAAAGCCATTTACAGACAGTAAAGGTGGCAGTGAATTTGTTGCCTTCAAACTGCTGGATGCAGCCAGTAATGTTTTATTTAGAATCGAAAGTTGTTTGGGGCATTGCATGCTTTGTTCAGGTTATCACAAAAAAAAAAAAGAAGGGTCCTTGAATACAAAATGTTACTTTTGAGAGCTGAAAGTGTTTTTTTTTTTTTTATGACTTGCAATAGAAGTGGGAGAAAACATGTAATGAAATGTTGTGGGAGTACCATAAGCTTTTTGAACATTGCCTGTCACTGAAATATAAGTGTAATGTTTTATAATATGGGCATCTGCTTTTACAGGAGCTTATGGGCTTGGATGAAGATGAGGATGAAGATGATAAGGTAGGCATACCTCATGATTGTTTTAGCTAGATTCAGAAGTAACGTGGGAGAGCAGAAACCCACCATCCTGTCTCCACGAGTTTTAATGTATCAACTAAGAAAAAATTGTTACCAGTTTGATGTCTGAGTGTATAAAAAGCTTGTTTTGTCGATCAGTCAGCAGTGGAATTACTTACATGAGACTTCTGAATGTTGTTTTAATCTGGAGAGTCTTCAGTTTGTACTTGAAATCACAGTAGGTGCTTGTTTGTGCACTTGCAGGTGTATGTACAGGCAGACGAGGTACAAAGGCATTCACAAGTATGTAAAATCTCCCTCACTTGCATTTCAAGTGCTGGATGACATTCTGTACGAATGGCTTCCCCAAAATGCTGTGACATTTCATTTTCCATAGGCCAGAACTGATGTTATTTGGGGAGGATCGGTTAGAATTTTCTAAACACATCTTTCAAAGCATGAGAAAAAAAAAATTGGTTTAGTTCATCGAATGAAATGTAGAAAGAATTGGAACTGGCAAGGCCTGGTTCTCATTTTATCAGGCTGCACTTACTTATTCTTCTCACTATGAAAAATTCATTGGGTTTTTTTTTGAGTTTATCAAACCAGAGTGACAAATGATAAAAGGATTAGAGGGCATGACATATGAAGGAAGATTAAGAAAATTTAACATATACAGCTTGGGGAAAAAAAAAAAAAGTAAGTGAAGGAGGATCTGATAATCTATAAATACTTTAAAGCTAAAAGGTGAGGAATTATTTAACAAGCAACAGCATGCAAAGGAACATTAGCTGTTAGGAAGAAAATGTTCACAAGGCTATGTGAAAATTTCAAATTGCATACTAAGTTAATAACCCTCTTGAATATTCTATATTTTAAGATTGTTGCAGTGAAATTGTTCATCATTGGGAAGGAAATCAATACCTCTGTTATCAAGTGCCCTTAACTCTTCTCAGTCACAGATGCCAGAGTTGAAGCTCAGCAGACTAAATAATGGCAATAGTTGTTCAAATTTAATCTGCTCTCTTTTATGGTGGTTATGTTTAATGAGCAACCAGAAATCTGTCAGAGTTATATAGTGAACTTTAGACAATCTTGTTGAATTACAAATTTCTTGCAACATACAATAATTGTTTAAATGTTTTCATTTATAATTCACTCTTTGCCTCATAAAATTGGCCAACTAAACAGAGTAGTGTCTGGAACTCATCAGAAAGTGCTAAATGGAAGTTGCATCCTTTTCAAAGGAATAGTTTGTATCTCTGGTGGGAGACTTTTGTATTTCTAAAAGTCAGTAATTTGTTTTGTGGATACCCAAAGCTAAACACCTGTGTATGTTGACCCTACATCTTATTTGTGTGATGCCTAAAGGAGTAACTTATGAGCTGGATCCAATCCAATTTTCTTTCTTCTTTTTTAATATTCCTCTTCTTCATTTGCAATTGCTGAGGTAAAAAAGGTAAAAATGTATTAAATACATTTTTAATCCTCTGGTTTTTGTTGTGTGCAATGGATTCATCATTGCAAAGCCAGAATGCACTAGGTCAGGTTTACTCCAGATATAACTCTGACTTTGAGTATTTTTTAAAATACAAGTGAGACATTTAAATATGGATCTAATCACTTTGTGATTTTGCCACCTTCTCACTACTCGCTTGACCAGCCAAAAAACTTCACTATCATTGTTTTTCTTCATTACTTTTAACTAAGTATGCATGTTTGGGAAAACTCCTGAGAGTCACTGTTGAGCTGATGATGTCTTGGCCCTACCATTTTGTAATCAGCCTTATCTCTGACTTTTTTTCTTTTTTCATGATTCTATGAAGTGGAGAGCTGATAGAACTGCACACAGTAGACACTCCCAGCAGGTTTTCCTATCCATAGGAACTTTATCCCAAGGTTACAGCAGTAACCATAGGAAGATTTGGGTTGGAAGGGACCTTGAAGATCATCTTGTCAGTTCTAGCCCTCCTGCCATAGGCAGGGGCATCATCCACCAGACCAGATTATCAAAACTCCATCATAATCCATATCTTGTATTAAAAGAGTTCATAAGTTGTATTAATTTATTTACTGCTGTTATGATTCTATGAGATTTTGAGACAGAATTCTTTTGAGACAGAATATTGCCAGTTATTGCATGTGTCCTATGTCAAGCACTGTTCAGTGCTGCTTTGATGTCTCCATCCTGTCCTGGCTATATCTCCTTTGCACCAGTGGCAGACCACATTTCACTCTGATGACTTGCATCTTTAAGTGCATTAGGTTATTCTGAGTTGCTTTTCCAAGTCTGAGGGTGGCCAATGCTCACTAGGGAGTGTAAGAGAAATGTAATTTTCTGACATTATCTCATGGCAATGTCAACATTTAAACAGACAACTATACTTCTAAAAGAGATCTGTGTTTTTTTTTTCCTCCCTAACACAAGAGCTCCCAAAGTTGAGATCTGCTGGTTGGGCTGTGGTGTACGAGGTCACTGTTTCTGTTTCCTATCATCATGCTGTATCAAAATACTCACACACATAGCCTTTCTGGGCTCTGCTGCATGTTAGACATAACAGACCATGCTTCTGGGAATTGTAACACACCCTGTAAGAGATGAACTGTTTACAAATTATAAATACACAGACGCTTAGTTCAAAAACCCAAGAGCAGATTAACTCCCTCCACCTAAACTATCTATCTCAAATGACAAGGCTTAATTGCCAGCTCCCCCTTCTTTCCTCCCCCTCTTCCCTCCCCAAATACCAGCATGGGGGACTGTAAAAGATAAGAGAGCTCTGTCCCTTTGGCACAAGCTATTTGGTGGATAAATGCCTTCTCGGATTTGTGCCATCTTGGACATTGAGTTCAGGCTGCATCGTGTCAGCTCTGGGCTCTGTCAACTTGTCTGAATAAAGATTGTTTTAAAATTACATCACTGAAACATCTTTCTCCTGCCAGTAGAAATGTATAGACAAGTTACACGCAGCTCCATGTAAGTTGTCTGATCATTGACCATTTCTATTTATTTTACTTTTTTTTCCCTCTTCTTCTTTTTGACAATGACTGTAGAGCTTCAAGAGCAGCAGTTTCCCTGTTGAATGAATGTATCAGAGCACCCGACCAGGAAGGATTTTGGTGTCTTACAGCTATCTTAAGTTGTCTGGATAAAAGCTTGCAGCTTCCCTAAACCAGACAAAACTTAAATTACTACTGTTTCCATACCTGGTAACCGATTCAAAAGAGAATCAAAAACAAACCCCAAATCAACAAAAATTTCTGAGTGTTTTGGGGGGGCTTATTTTTTTTTTCTTGGGGTGTTTGGCTGGTTGTGAACTGCGTTGTCCTGCTTGGCTAGTGGGATATAATAGAGAAAGATCATATGACACTGTGTTTTTAGGACAAGTTATTTGGAAACATCCAAGGAATGATTAGTATCTCATATATGGGGAAAAAAAGAAAATAAGGGAAAAACAATTCACCAAATAAGAAAAAAAACTTATATTTTTAATGTATCATAGAATCATAGAATAGTTTGGGTTGGAAGGGACCTTAAAGTTCATCGAGTTCCAACCCCCCCTGCCATAGGCAGGGACACCTCCCACTAGACCAGGCTGCCCTGTCCAGCCTGGTCTTGAACACCTCCAGAGAGGAGGCATCCACAATCTCCCTGGGCAACCTGTTCCAGTATTTCACCACCCTCACTGTAAAGAATTTCTTTCTTATGTCTAGTCTAAATCTATCCCCCTCTAATTTATATCCAGGAAATTCTCTGTCAAAAACAGGTACCAAAAATACACAAAGTTTCATGTTCAATAAGACTCTAGACAAACAAATTAAAGTCAAATTCATCCAGTAGCAAACAGCTGACATTTTCCATTTGAGTTAGATTCAGCATGTGGAAACCTTCCTTATGGATCTTATTTGTACGGGTGGATTACTATGAAAATTGCATTAATTTTCTTCACAGTAAAAGGTCAGTAATTGAAACATGAACCACGAGTCTATTGTGTAAGATACTATATCCCCATACTTAGGAAAGGTCATTGAAGACAATATCATCTCATTGTTTTCTTTCCTAGAAGTATAAATAATTTCATTAGTTTTTCTTTTTCTCCTCAGTACAATTGCAGTATAGTATTTCAACATCTCCTATTAAGAATGGGAAATGATGATAAAGACTTGCAAATACTCCATGATACAAGGGATATGTTCAGACTAAGTAGGGGCACATATCTTCTCCACATAATTATGGGCAAAATCATGTTCTAAAAAACCCCACAAGGTGTGAATTTGTGGAGGCTGGGACTACCTTAAATTGCTTTGATCTTGGTGACTTCAGTCTTTCAGTTCTTTGTGGCTTTTTAATGAGTCTATGTGCAGACCAGGCATACATTAGTGATGGAGAAGCCTAAAGGACAGATTGTGCTACTTGCCTGAGTTATCCTTGGTGCAAAACTGGAGAACAAGATGCTTAATCATCTGATCTTGCAGCCACCTTGCCCAGGTACCACTAAAGACACAGTCAGGAACTTTTCTCCAAGCTTCTTATAGACATAATGAACTTCTAGTTAAGACAGAGTGCAGGGGTTGCTCTGGTTGTGCTTTTCTCTTTGTGAGCCTCCTGTGTACAACAAACTTTAAGATAAATGGTCTGTTGTCATTTGTTATTTACACTGCAGCATTGTTTAGGACTGCTCTCATCTGTAGACATCCCATAAACTGGTATAATCTTTTTCCCACCCATTCATAGGTTTAGGAATGTTGGGAAAGTGGAGATGAAAGGAGGGACTTGCAGAGAGCTTTTAAATATCCTGGGGTCTGTGTTATGGTTCTCTTCCCATAGAAATCCCAGCAGCTTTATGGCAGTCTGAAATTCTCTGTCTTATCCTGGGAGTAGATTAGCCACCACAGTAACTTCTCTAAATCTCTGGAGAAATATGAAGCAGTACTAGGTAGGCCACTGAACTGAGCATCTGTGCTTCAGGAAGTCCTTTCTCTTTAAAAATTCCAGCTAGTTAAAATTTAGTTTGAATTGGCCAGATGTATAAATTAGTTTATCTTTCTCCTGCATCCAAAATTAGTAA
Source organism: Turnix velox (assembly GCA_013400935.1). Classification (NCBI taxonomy): domain Eukaryota; kingdom Metazoa; phylum Chordata; class Aves; order Charadriiformes; family Turnicidae; genus Turnix; species Turnix velox. The sequence continues at coordinate 22,653 of VZTY01005532.1, forward strand.
AGATGATTGCTGAGATTACAGATGATCATTCCATAGTTTAAGGGATCATGTGGTTGTTCTTGGGTCTCATGGATCTCCAGGAGAAGGCACTTAATTTGAACCAAAGCTAATTTCTTTCCTTTTCCCTTTCATGAAACAGAAGATAACTGGTGACAGGCTTCTTTCTTGTTGCTTCTTACACTCTCCTCACCTGAATTATGTTTTATCCTGTTGTGACTACTGGTATTTCTTTAAGACTTGTAGCCTTGCCACCACCCTTTAGGTTTCATGCCTATGGTAACATCAAAAGGTACAGAAAATACTTCTTAAACCTCTACATTTCATGCTTCTGCAAAGGGAGAGAAACAGGATTATGACCTAAGCCTCTCCACATCACCTTTTCTTGTGCTGGGCTTAGGAGACTTTTGCTAGTCCTCTGTGTACAGTTTAAATTTGTATAATATAAGCAAAGAAAGGGTGAGCATCTCTGAACAAGGCATGAAGTAGTCATCTTCTGCGTTTTATGTAGAGGTTCCCCAGACTTGACTGTAGCAAGATATGCACTGCCTTTAAAATTTGTCCTTTTAAGGCTGATGGTGCTCTCCTTCAGTTCTTCCTGAAGTAATTCTATTGGCTCTGGTGGAATTATTCCAGATTTCACACCTTTTTAACTGAGAGCATAAATTGACCTGTATGTGTTGCATTTCCTCTATTTGGTAATTATTTCAAGTACACTCAGATTTGCTTAAATTTCCACAGCCGGGCAGGCACATTTGCAGCATGGTGTTAATAAACAAAAAGATCCTGTGATGCACAGTTTTGGGACTACATGAGGCAATCGCTGAGAGTTTGGCAGTCATCCTCTCTTGGTACCCACCCTCCTGGAAGTGCTGAGAAGCCCTCCTTGACTCTCAGCAGACACTGCAGCTCGGGGCGAGACAGTGACTCAGCAAGGCAGATTGCTGGGATCTTTTCAGCCGCCTTTGGCTCCCACCGAAGGCAGGATCCAGTTCAAGGTTGCTGTGGTGACTATTTTCAAAGCTCTGCCTGGAATTCATTTGAGCTACCAAGAGACTGTCTGTCACTCCGTGGCTGCCACCTCCCACAAGAGCTTCATTCCTCTGCTAGACTGAAGCTGTTAGCAAATGCTTCCCCGCAGACAATAGAGGCCAGGGGTCTGCTGTTTATACCCAATACAATCTTTTATATTTCAGAAGTTCTTCATCATATTTTGGCCTTAAGATGTTTTTTGGCACAGGTTTTGCTGGGCACCAGTAAGGTCAGAGTTTTGTAGTTTAGCACAAAACAAGTTGCAAGTTAAATCTGACTTTGGCTAAGCCTGCTTTTCTCTAAATAACTTACAGCATGTTTTGTTTCAAACGAAAACAAACAGAATAATAGTGGAGCAAGAAGGCAGGCATGCTTGAGCTTTTTTCTTGCCTTCTCCTTTCCAGCAATCTGTTTTGTTGCTAATACACTGGAGAATTCATATCTGGTACATGGGACTAATCCTGGTAAAAAACTTGTAGCATCAGTGGCATGATGAGAAAGCTACTGTGGAAAAGCTAATCCTGAAAGTTAGTCCAGCCCAGGGTTCATGCATACTAGCTCTTTGAACTCCTGAAGATATTCCAGATTTTCATTCCTCACTTAGTTGGCTGTATCCTGTTTTCTTCCTCCTTTTGGATCAATCCCTGTTTATTTTTTCTCCTCTTTTCCTCATCCTTGCCCCCAAGTGTTCCTTGGCTTTTATATACTGAGTTTCTTTTGGCATGCTAAAAATCTGCTGATGAATACCACTTGTTTGAAAGTTTCTGGTTGTGAGAGTGTTTTATATGAAATCCAAGTGAGAAAGAGTTTAGGACTTCAGGACTTGCTTGTTACTTCAAGTTTTTTATTTGTACACTTATGATATCTGCTTTATATACATCAGAATAACAATGAAAATTGTCTCTGCATCTGGAACATGGGTTGCTGATTTGGCTGTATCCAGATGAAGAGTATCTGAAGGATAGATTTAAAATATAGGGAACAGCTTTTTGTAAAGATGAAAGCTATTTATCATTGAAGCAATGAGAGTGAGAAATTATATTCCCACCACTCAGTTTTTTCAGTTCTGTGGTGGTCACTCTACTAGAGCAGAAACAGGAACTGGCATTATTTGGTCTTTGTTGCAGAGCAAAACATGGATAATTTTTGCCTTCAGTCTCTTTCCTACATACGTCTTATAATTTCCCATTTAAAGTGAGGCTCTGCAATCCATCCCATCATGGATTGCCATCTTAATGCTGGAGGTGTCCCCTCCTGGCTTCCTCATAGGTCACAAACTTTCAATATCTCCATCTCACCTCAGTTTTGGGGTCATGTGACAGCTTCCTTTGCAACTGTCCCCAAGTGTCTCAGAGCAGCATAATGTGCATTTCCATGTCAAGCTTGTTACCTGTTACATATTGCAGAAGTAAAAAAATCAGTTTGGCAATGATTTGGTGTCTTCATTTACATTTAATGGACATTAGCTGGACACAAAGAGCTTAATTTCTGAATTTGATGGATGTTGTGTTTTGGGGTTTTCTTTTTTCTTCCTCCCCTGACATGTTTAATCGCTTTTAAGACCCCTTTTGTGTTTTTGTTCAGGCAATTAATGTAGAAATTGAGGTTTCTTAAATCAGGATATGTGCAGAAGATTTGAAGTAACACACTGATTATATAATTAATTCTCAGTTGTAAATTCATTTTGATGGAGTTAATTCTTTCTCAGAGGCTGAAGGCTGGGCTTGGTCCACCCACAGTGCTGTAATCAGCTGAAAAATAAAGAAGAAAACAGCCTTGACGGAGTGAAAGTTTCACGACCGGTTTTAGGGGAAAAAAACTAATGCCAGAAACAGGCAGGATGTTTTATTTTTAATTCCAAGGAAAGCTTCTGAGCTGTGATTTTTGAACCACGGGTAATCCAAATCCTGTTTGCAAGCAGCCTAATATGTTGAGCCTAAACGAAATCAGAAAGGAATGATGCCTAAGGAGGATGGAGAAAAGCTGGGATCTTGCACAGATGGGAAAATGTGTTTAGAGGAAGATGTATTTAGGATATTTTTTTACATTTTCTGTAAGTATAGTAACATTCAAATATAGCTTTCTGCATGACAGTTGCTCATTTGCTGACAAGTATGGACCAGTCACAGTTGTCTTGGTGAACTGTGAACTCTCTTACTGCCTACACCAGTGTTTTGTGAGGTGCTAACTTCAGAAAGCACAAACAACTCTCCAAAACTTAAATAATTTGGAAAATCTCATTTGTTGTGCTTCATTTATTTGCTTCTCTCTTGTTCAGCCAGTGACCTAATCATCCTGTGGATGTGATTAGGCTGCAGGTTTCCAGAACAAAACAATAATAACAAAGAAAAGATGTTAACAAATTTCCAGGGTTTTCAAATGATTCTCCCCACGTATTGCAGTGTAGACTGCAAGGACAGTTGCTTGCTTGTTTTATTCTCTAATAACTGATTTCATTTACAAGGCTTTCTAATCTCAGCCTGTCTCTGCCTTTTACTTGATTGGGCATATTTTGTATTATAAATTGAGAATGCCTTTATCTAGGGGTGATTTTAGCATGCTTGCTAGGTATAAACATGCACACAATTGCTAATATTTCCTAGGAACTGGTAGTTTCTGCTTTATTTTCTCAATCTGGTGGGGTTTTTTATATTTTCTTGGTGGCTGCAGCAGAAGTTATGTTATGTTGGTTAAACTGCATTATCACCACAGCTCTGAGCTCAATCGAAGATGTGCAAATGAAGTCAGCGTGATGCAGACAGAGCTGAGAGATGATATTCCTTCCAGCTCTGGGTTGCAAGAGCAGGCTTGCCCTGCAATATCACTTTAGATAAAGTAGCTTTTTTTTCACCTCTCTGAATTTGGGCAGAATGAAATTCCCACTGGCTGGTTTTTCCATGAACTGCTTTTCAACTTCTCACAAGTTTGGTGCAGAAAAGCCAACTATGGCAATGGGACTGTTCTACATTCTAGCAAGAAAATAGTTAATATAATCTTAATTTGTCATTTACATTTGAGCCTAACAAGGTTATAACTGGAGCTGTGTGAAAATGACTTTTTGGTGCTATTTTCTCATAAACTGACTATTTATTTATTTATTTAGCTCTGGGGGTTATTTCACACCCCAAGGCTTTTGGTTTTGTTGGTTATTTTATTAATGTAAAAATACTCATTTTCACACCCAAATGTGTGATTATTTAAAAAATGCTGCTTCTATTCGTTGTGCGCTCACTTGCGACCTGAAGGCAAATATTCAAATGTCTGGAGCTTGATAAACTCTGCTGTGGTTTTGCCTGGCTTTTTAAACTCAAAAATTAACTGCAAAGGGAAGCGAGCAGTAAATAATTCCAATGGTTATGCTGTCATGTCTGTCTCTTATCCAAGGATGGTTCAGGTGTTGTTCTAGCACACAATGATGTAGTGTGATGCCCTCTCAAATGCACCCAAACCCTCTCACAGCAGAGTAGGCCAAAAGGGTCTAGCATTGAGCCTTCACATCTCTAGACCAGTGTGACTTTAAGAACCTTCTGACCCTCTCTCCTGCATGGAGAAATAATGTGAGGTCACAAGACCGAAGCAGAATTGCATCAGTGTGGACTCAACTATCTGTAACCTCTGCTTACATCCACCCACCTTTCCCCCTGCCCTGGCTAGTGAGGACCATGGGGAACACAGATGAAACTCACATTTTACCAGCATCTCCCCTCTCTGGGCACCAAATAGTTAAAACAGAACTTTTTTTTTTTTCTTTTCTCCTTTTTTTTCTAAATTAGGCTGATTTTGGAGAGTCTAAATGTGCTGTAAAATCAGTGTCCAGGGCTCTGCATTTTGTAATAAGTGAATGTTTTGCTGATTTCTTGCTAGAATATCTGCAACCACACCAATTTGCATGCCTGTATGTGTGTTAGATTGCTGGCAAAGAAATGCTGAATGCTGATAATTGTATACTGATTTCCAAGGCTGATTTAAGTAATTTTTGATTTTTTAATTCATTCTGCGCTTCCTTTTTATTTCTGCACATGTGTAGTAATGTCCTGTAAAGCTGTAGCCTAAAATAAGCTCTAAGAAATGAAGTTGTGAGATGGCTGCTGTAAAAGGAAAATGACATTTTTTTCCTTTGATTTTTTTTCTTTTTAAAGCTAAAGAATAGATCTGTCTACACAGAAATAATGTTGCATTCACTATCTTGCTGCTAATTTATATACAGAAAACAGCACGGTCGTTGGAAGCTTGAAAAATTGATACTCAGAATTTCTACAGAATGATGTTGTACTTGAGAAGTGCTGAGCACCCAACACTCCAGTCAACTGGACTTGGGGGATGCTCAGCATCCCTTCTGGTTGTCATACTACTGAGTTCTTCAGTGAAAGCCTGGATTGAGTCAATTTGTGTTAGGACATGTAGAAACTTCTGCCTATGTGCTCATGCAGAAAATGTATAAAACTGAATGTCTTTGTGTTGATTTTATGTGATAAAAACCCAAACTTCAATGATATACTTGAGTTCATGGATGCATCAGCAGCACTTGGAATCTTCCATTCTTTATGTGAGCTCATTAGTAAATACTGAATGTATTAAAAGTTTTCCTGGTTTTTGTTTGTATTATTTTTTTCCCTAGGAATCTGAGAAAAAGGGGTTAATTGAGAGAATCCACATGATCCAAGAGATCATCATAGCTGTTCAAACCATCCTAGAAGAAGTAGCATCATTTGGAGAGAGGATTAAAAAGTAAGTGATGGGTTTTTTTCTTGCTAAGTCATTATTTCCCATGAAGCAGAGACAGGAGGTGTAGAGCAGAATGAATGTCTCACTCCAGAAATATCTGTGAGGTGCAGCAGAAGAAACTGTCCAGTGCCACCACTGCTTCTCTGTGAATTTCTTTCTCCAAAAACCTTTCCAAAACATGAAGAAGAAAAGCCATGTGCTTTTCTGATAGAGGTAGCTTCCACATTTGGCCAGATTTCTGCTCTTGTCTGTTTGTGATGGTGTAGAAAGTCACGATGCCACATAAGGGAAAACATTGCTTGAACACTTGGGTGTGGAAGTATCAGGCATTTCTTTAATTGCCTTCATGGAAAGTAGGCTGGAATAGATGGTTGATGTTGCCTTTCCCATGCCTTCCCCTTTCTGACCAGGTTACAGAGGTTACCAGTCAGTCACTTATTACTGTGCCCATCACATAATTTTGATCTTTCTGCTTCCTGGAAGCCCAAAGGGGTTTTTCTGTGTCTTATCACAAGGAGAGGCACATGGGGTATTCCTGACCTTACAAAGGAGGGAGGTGAAAAGTCTAAAAAAAGAAAATAAAGTCCCACACACTAACTTTTCTAGCCCAATCTTTATTGGAGCTTCATTGACCTGCATTGTTTTCTGTTTTGAGCACAGTGATGGTTTGTGATTGAGTCACAGTTTAATGAGGAGCTGGGTTCAAGCTAAAAATACAGCAAATGCTTGTGCTGTAGTTCCATGCTGGACACCCCAGCTGGGGTGGAAGTGGCCCAAAGATGTATTCCAGTCTATGAACAGGGCACTGTTCTGCCCAGCTGCATGGCAGGAAGACTCAGAGTGCTTCAGCACTGTTAAGTCTTGTATTCATTTTGGTAACAATGGTCTTAGAGAACACTTTGGGTATTAATGTGGGTGCCCGATGTAATTTCAGAAGAATTTCATTGTAACTCAACAGTAATGTACCATCAAAAAATTGACACCAAAGTTTTTCTGCAAGTGACAGACTGAATTGTGCTACAGTTTCCATCTGTCACTCTAGTCATACAATCACAGCGAGTTTTAATAGTTTAAATGAATTGAACTGTTTTGCTATTTTCTTACTTAAGCTCAGTTGATTGATAATGATGGATCCCTCTCCTACCTATCTTTACTTAATATTTAATACATCTGTTGAAGCTTAAAAGTAATTCCTTCAGAGTCCAATTAATTTTATCTGTCAAGGGGAGTTCAGCTTATTTTATAGCCTGATAAGTGGTCCATGTTCATTCTTTTGTGTTCCTACCTCTCATCATCACAATGTGATGAAGTTGGTGGGCAGATTGTACAGAAGAGATACCTGATTCTGTAAATCCATGTATGGACTAATTTGCCTTCACTGAAGTCCAGGTACCTTAATATTTGGTGCATACTGCAAAGATGTGTCCTACAAGCACACAGGGGGGGACAACATAACTTCAAAGATGTGTCAGCAATAGCTGCTCACCTTAAGTCCTCTGTGAGCTTTCAGGTCTGAGGGAAGGGAAGTCTTGTTTCATGCTAAAATGCTGCAAAAATCTTTCACTGAGTGGAAACTAAGCCTTTGAGGAAAAATTTGATGAAAGTTGTTGGTCTGGAGAAGCTTGGACTACTGTTAGCATACTGTTGCTTACCCAAGGCAGCTTTCTATATATGGTGTAGTAGGGAACTGTTGAATACATAAGGAAATGGAAGCAAATACATAAATATTGAGAGATTTGTAGAGAATATTATTCCAATAATATACAGTGAAATGACCTTCACTGCTCTTTTAAGGTTTAGAATTAGTTGTAATTAACCCATTCCAAGTTATTGACAGGGTTGAGTCTGGGCTACCTGCCACATTTGAGTCCTGCAGGGACACACATGCTGTGTCATCTCCACTGTGGCCCAGCTCTGGTGGCTTGCACCTGCAGCGTGGGCTTGTCTCCAGATCAGACAATCTGCTCATGAATAATGGAAAGCTGACTGGTGAACAGAGACGTGTAACAAGTGTGACACATACAAGAAGAAACAAAAACAACTCACTACATGCCTAACTTCACTGAGCTCCCCAGAGACTATCTTCTCTCTCCTTATCATGATATCTGCCTCTCAGATATCTCCCTTAATCTGTTACAGCATCCAGATGCAGGAATCTGCTTACCCACCTTCTAAAGGGTCTGCAATTTACATTGCATTTGAACAAGCCAAGTCATTAAATTAATATTGGGTAGCAGAGCACAAACACAGTCCAACAGCAGAAACATTAAGAAGGGTTATTGTTTTTCTTCACAGCACATTCAACTGGACGGTTCCTTTCCTCTCTGTTCTGGCCTGCTTGGTCCTGGCAGCAGCAACAGTCATTTTGTATTTTATACCATTGAGGTACATCATTTTAATCTGGGGTGAGTATTCCACAGTGTCTCATTTGCATGAAATCAATCCCATATAAGTCTACACAATGAAGTCAAAACCAGCTTTAAAAGACCTGTTACACAGACAACCAAGTGCTGTTGCTCAGAGGTGAATAGATATGCTATGAGCTTCTTAAAATTAACTTTTTTTTCCCCCCAGGTGATCCAATGATCTGCTTTCTTAGGGCTCTTTATAAGCTTCCAAGAGCACCACAAGAAAAGTATTAGTCTAAATAAGCTACTTTCAGTAGTAGTATTGTTCTGCAGGAGAGTAATTATCTTCCTCTTTCTGAAGACCCCTGATTGGGAAATGGCAGGGAGGGACAAGATGTGTTTCAAGAGCTGGATCCCAAAGGCCAGGACCCCAGGAGCCTTTCAGGTTTTAATTTCCCTGCAATTGGGAGGAACACTGTGCCCAGAACCCCCAGATCCAACTGGAGGCACTGAGCTTCTCTTTGTGTCATGGGTCACAAAGTATTTGTGTGAAGATGCATCATGAAGCAGAAGAGGAGCTTTTAAAAACTAAACCCTTCCTCATTGTGTTATGAAGATGAGCAAGATGGATGACATTCCACCTGCTGAAGAATTCCTTAAACTCAAAATGGCTTTATATATTATTTAGGAATAGTTTTTTATCTAAGAATGAAGTTATAATGGCTGAGAACATGGTGCATCCAATCCTTACTGGAACTCAGCCCCAATGTGGCTCTGGGCTGTAGGAACACCTGTCATCCATCCAGGGCTGAGCCATCTGCAGCTATCTGGGGTACAGAAAAAGGAGTGAACAAGAAAGCTGCAGTACAAAAAGCCACTCTTGATCAAAAAAGAAACTAAATAAAGGATTAAATCAAACAAAAGAAAGAGCAAAAAAAAGAAGGAAATTGCAAGGAGTAAAAGGTTCAGTAACAAAATATTGCTGTTCTTGTATGGAAGACACGGTGAGTCCATGAGAACTATACATCCATTCAACATCATCTAGACTGACAGGGCCTTCAAATATGATACATGTTAAACAACTACCCTGTGGCAAGGCCTCAAAAGACCTTATGGTATTTTCTGTTTTTAAAAAATCAGGTACACAGAAAATTGTGTTGGCATTTTGCTACAAGTATATGTGGCTTAGAAGCCAAATCTCAGACGTGAAACAGGTACATTTCAGAGAGAGGAGGAGGCTGGAGCAGTCATCACATTTGAAATCACTTTCAGGGGAAACTACTATGAGATGTTGGACAGGTGCATGATGGAATTGAATGCTGTATTATGATTCTCAGAGACAACCAACATTGGAATTTTTTGCTATTCTTTAAAATGTTTTCGTTAATTTTCTTCACCTGATGATCCTTTGCTCTTCTACCCCAACTTTATATAGCCAAATAATTCACCTAAGAATAAAATGAAGTAAACCTTGTGATAAGTTTTTACATTTTCCTACAGTGTTGCGGTATGACCAACTTGTCAAATCTGGTTCTGCAAAGAGAGTACAAGCTGTAAGACGTGATGGGGAAGGGAAGCTTTCATTTTTGGAAGAAATGGAAGAAAAAAATAGCCTTTATCCTGCCCAATTATTTTCAGAGTCCTGCAGTTCCCTGGACAAGAGGAAAGGAACTATCTTTGATCACACAGAATAGCAGGTTTAACAGTAGTCTTAGCTGCAAATTTGTGTGTTCTCCCCACAGTATCATCCAGAATTGAACACATGTTGCAATCTTTCTTTGCCATGTTGACAACAAATGTGATTGCCAAAGCAGAGAAATACCTTGAGGAATAATGCCCTCTAATTCCTTCAGCAGGCACTTGTGAACCATTCCCTGTGGCAGGGAACGTGTGCATGGCTTTAAGTCCAAGACAGTGTTTTCATGTTAATTTTTACTTGCCGCTTCCTCTTCCCTTTTTCATTTTACCCAAACAATTTAGGAGAGAGGGAATAGAGATTGATTTTATTATTTCTTTTTTTTTTTTTCCTAGGTATAAATAAATTTACTAAGAAGCTTAGAAATCCCTATGCCATCGACAATAATGAGCTACTAGATTTCCTCTCCAGGGTACCATCTGATGTTCAAAAGGTAGGTAATGAATGGCCACTGCCAGCAGAGGCAGGGAGAGCGGCTGGGTGCTCTGCTTGGGGACACGATGCCAGTGCAAGTTTTGAATAACAGAGATAAGGAGCTGGGGAAAATCCACACAGGGAGAAGGAAGGAAGGTGTTAGAGGAGAGGGAAGCAAAAATCCTTTGTCAGAAGGATAAAATGATTGCAGAAAAATTAGCCTGAAAAGACATACTTAAAAATGATCTGGAAAATCACCCAGCATGGTTACAGAACTATGGTTTCTGTCACCTTTCTGCTCCCATATTTGTACAGAGGGAAGAGAAAAATAGCTTCTTTGATAGAGATAACCATCCAAAGGGATTTGCTGAATTCTCACTTCTCTGAAAATAGGGGAGTTGGCATTATTTCCATGACTTTGTGCTTGCTGTATTTTTTTCTTTCGCATCAGCTGTCCTTCAGAATTCTTCCTCTTCACCTACCCTGAGCTACAGTCCTCCTGTGGACGATGCTCTGCTTGTATTTTTCTTTAGAGAAAGCCTTGAGCTGTGTATAAAATACTCTGTGGTCGATCAGATCAATCTTCTACCATTAAGGAATTATAACTTTTAATCTAACCAGAAATCTCTCCTCCCTCAATTGCAGTCAAGACTCGTCTCTTCTTGTATTTCTTTTAAACAACAACATCGTCTTCAGTAATCCTGCCTATCTTCCTGGAAATTATTTGAACAATAAGTCCTTTAGAATGTCAAGATCTGTTTATTTCTCTTGGAGGAAGGAAAATAGTCTTGCTGGGTAACAAAGCTGCATGATATAAAGGATTCTTTCTTTTGTTTTAATCAACTGGAATCTGTGTCCTCAGGCCCTGATCCTGATGCCTGGGATCCCACTGACATTGTACCTTCCTCATGAATCGTGGTACTTTCACAGTGAAGTGCTGCTTACTGTGAATAAGGGGATCACAATCTTGCCTGTAGAGTTTTTACTCTGTTGGAGACAGAAACAATAATTGCCCCCATGCAGGGTTGAGGCATCTGGTAGAAACAAGGTTGGAAAAGGCTTCTGGTGACATCTCAAGAGGCCGCTAGATTGGTCGGTGGCAACACTAATAACTCGAAAGAAATCTTGCCATAGACTGGTGGGAGGAAAAAAAAGATAAACAAAAGTGATCATGGAGACATTAAGCTTCACTGCATTTTTTTGTCATTGCTCTGCTAGAGAGCGCTGGATTTGTAGTGATGGTTTGCATATGCCCTCTTAGTGTTTATGTTTAAAGATAAGCTGCTTTTCTATTTATGCTTTATTTAACATTTACATTTTTAACATTTCCTTGAGTGGTTTCTATCATATTTGAGCTCTCTGAGAAAACTGATAACCATTTGCTCAAAGAAAGGAATGGTAAAAGTTCCTGGGATGGGACAAAACTCAGACTTTTCCACCAGGGCTAAAAATAGTGATTCTGTGACAGCCACACACTCCAGTGAAAAGTTGTCCATGGCAGCTCTGTCTGCCCCTCCGTCTGCTTCATTTTACTTGTTATCAATGCATCATCTTTTCACTGTGGTACTGCAGTGAGTTAGAAATTACTTCTGTCTATACATTGTACAACCCACATGCGCTGGACAAAAGGCAGAGAAGTGAAAAAGATGGCAGGTTGAGCAGAAGTTTGCTCTTCTTTTGATGGTAATACATTTCTGTAGCACAACAGGCAATTTGGAGATTACACCATCCTTGTCATTTTATAGCACGTGTTTTAATCATTATATTGTATGCAGAATTTTTTTTTGAAAGGTGGAGGCAGCTTTGTCCAGATTTTATTTGGGAAAAACATTTTCCTTTTTTCCAAGTGATGAAATATGTCAGCATCTCGAGATCTGTGTACAGTTTTGACAACTGTCAACTTACTGTGGGTTGGGATTCTCTTGAATTGAAACTCTTGAGAGAAGTTTCCTAAACTTATGCAAAAAGAAGAAGAAAAATATCTCCCAAACCAAAACAAACCCCAAAGATCTATCCTACATTGCTGAAATCAGGTAGAACCCCATGTATCTCATTAGAAAAAAATCTGCTTTTAATATTTTCGTTTCAAGAAATGATGCATGACTTCTCAAATCCTTCCTGCAATTAATCCCCCATGTTCCTGTGTTTAGAAAATGATTCATTACTTTTGAACCTTCCTCGTTTCCCTGGGTTTGTCCTCGGGGAGCCATTAACACACACTGTAGTGAGCTAGAGTTACCTAACTGCAAACGTCATGTCTATTTGTTTTTACAGGTGCAGCATGCTGAATTGAAACCATACAGCAGCTCCAGCCCCGTCAGGAAGAAGCGGAGTGCGCTATAGGATGCGGTGGGATTTTGGAATGTGGCATCTCCCTCCATCCCCCCTCAATGTGTGCACACACACTGCTCCCCTTCCTTTCCACTTGGTTTGGAACAACACTATAATCACTGCCACAGACTTTTTTGTACTGGAAGATAATGGTTTTTTTTCATAACCACCCATCTTGGGTTGTCTTTTGGGCAAAGAGTCATTGCCCAGCAAAGAGGAAGGTGGACCATATGAACTATTTTGTGGGGTGAGGAGGAGGATGGGAGAGGATGGTGCAACTGCACCTATTGTGGGTTTTTTTCTTATTTTTCCCTGGGATTTCAGAGGCAATGCTGGATGTGGTGGCCCTCCCTGTTTTATGCAGGGAGAGATAATTCCTCTCAGTGTAGAAGATCAGCTGAGCTGATGTGAGGAGATGCTCTGAACCAGTTTTTAACATATCCAGCAGATTTACATTAAGATATGAAAGCTATTCTTTTCTGAGCTAAATCACTCTGCCTAGAAAGGTTTAAGCTCTGAATTAACGAGTCTTTGATACCCATCTTCTGTTCAAGCAGTGTACATTTTAAAAAGTTTTTTATCATAATTAGCAGAAAGAGCTAGGAGCTCCAGTATTTCAGCTCTCAATATTTCATCCAGCACTTGTGGATTTTTCTTTTTCTTTTTTTTTTTTTCCCTTCTTTTTTCAAAAGCACCCTGTAGTTAACTCTTTAGATACTGGAATCATCAGAGATCCATTGCTGGCAATGGATGCACGTGAACCTTCTGCCATGAAAGGATTAAGAGACTGTAGAAAAGCCTTATTCACTGACCTGAAACGACTCTGTTGACTTGCCTTTTATAATTCCATTCCATCAAATATTTGCAGTGTAGCTGTTGCTTTTCTCTGTCTAAATCCAGAGGGGTCAACACTACAGATCCAAGAAAAAAAAATACCCAACAGTTTATAACCTTAAAGAAATAAGTGCTTGTGCAAATAGAGCATGAGGCCAGAAGATGTGGTTGTGCAATAGTCTGCAGGCTTTGGTCCACCTCTAGTGTCTTGCTAGAATCTTCCCTGGTGGTTCACAAGGAAAGGAACAGAAAGTCATATGGAAACTGAGCAATGAAGAGACAAAAAAGAGGACCTTGTTTTCTCTTCTGAGGAGAATGTAATCTCTCACTTGCTTATCAATCTTTTAGCTGTTGTGCTTTTGCTGTATGTAATTCCACAGGATTGTGTCTAAACCTGGCTGATTTTGGTGAGAATGTGGCCTTCAGTCCTATAGGTGCACAGTGTTCTCATTGTGGGAGTGACTTGCCACCACAAAAAGTCATTGGTAGCACGAGAGTTGAAATTGCTTCTCACGGTTTCCAAGCAGGGGTAACCACAAGCACACCCCCTGAGAACTGTTCACAGTGCAAAGAAGTAGAGAATCTGGAAATAAAGGTTTATTTTTAACAAAAGATGACTTTGGAAGTCATGTAATTAAAAGTAAAACAGATAAAAACTTAGCTATCCAAACGGAGCCACACTGTGGGGTTCAGTAATGTGACTTTGTGGGCCTGTTGCATGAATTTTGAAGAAGGAAAACTGCCACTAGAGTATCTTCTGCTGGATTACTAGCCAGATTCAGAGACTTTTTGAGAAGTTTATTTTTCAGAGTTACAAGTCTCACAGTGCCTTTGAGTAAAAAGAGGCACGTTTTCTTGGGCTTGATTGGCTAGAGAAAATGTATTTTGCTCACACAAATTTGTTTGTCGCTGCAATGAAAAGGCAGAAAAGAATGTTATCCTGGTTTTAAAAGCCCCAAAAATCCCTCTTTATGTGCACGTGCGTGTGTACCCATGCATATAGAGTTGTATATAAAGAAGAGTACATGTATAATGTATTTATAGGCGAGCGTGTGTGGGAAAATGGGTGAATTTACAGATTTAAAAACCTTGAAAATGTTTATGAAAAATGCCAAAGATTCTAAAGCTTATCATCTTGCGTCTGTTCTTCTTCATTTTGTATCTTTCCCGGCATGTCTCTCTGGCTGAGCCAGATCTCTGCATGATTTGATTTACTTCAAGTTAATGAAGCTGGTTGGAAAGAGCCTTGTAGAAATTATAAAATCTCCAGTAAATCTCCTTCTCATACATACAATAGATGTCCACGGACCCCTTTTGTTCAACCAGTTTCTCAATCTTCTGTGTAAACAATGCCTCATTGTCTCGCTTTAAACTCTCATCTGGTTTATCATACTGCAGTCTTGTCATTTTGTGAGGACCAAAGTCAGATGTATTTAAGCAGGCGTGTAAGAGATCCGATTGTTGACTTGAGTGAAAACATTCAGCTGCAGGAAAAATTGTTTATTTATTCAGAAGTTGGGACTGATACTTTATTTTTTTTAAATTTTTTCTTCCTATGTTTTTTAACACGTGGAACTGATTTCCGTTCAGTTTTTTTTTTTTTCAAAAGTGTAGATACATTGTGTTTCACAGTAATTTGTATTGGATTGCACTGGAGACATAACAAATGAAGAATCAATTTGGGTCTAGTACCTATAATACTTTGTTTTGGTAGATGCAGTTTGAAATACAATAAACATTTGAGTTTCAGATTATGCTTTTAATTTATCTGGATTAGGAGATATGTTTCTCATTCTTTGCAGAATGCTTACTGTGGTATAATATTTAGTGTTTAACCAGTAGGCAAGTACATCCTTTGGAGATGGAACATAACTGATCTGAAGGTTACTTGAAATGGAGACCATGCTGCAGCAGGAGATGAGGTAAAGCCTTACAATACCTGGTTACAACTATTTAGTGGGATTTCCCAGCCCCTACCTAAAGAGAAGGGGGGTTCTGTGCATTTCCTTTACATTGTAGTGGTCAAACTTTTCAGATACTTAATTTTATTCTTAAAAGAAGACCATCAGTGGATGCATATCTCTGTGTGTCTGGTTGACCAAGCAAATTTATCACTTTTTGCTTTTTTAATCAATTTGCTACTTTAATCAATTCAGTGTACAGCATGGAAATTCTAAACTTACATTTTCAGTATGACATAGTCATTTCAGTGGAATTTGGAGTGTGAAGTCTGCAAAACCTAGAGTCATTGAGCAATTTAATTCTAGTTGTGGGTCTTTGGGATGAGTGTGGATTACAAAATCGTGGAGATATCAGAATATGGCTCAACACGTCCACTACTTGTACAGTGTGTAAATAACTGGATTTGACATCAATGTGCAAATGCAATGTGTGCTCATGTTTGCCCCAGCACAGGCTGCTGCTGAAATGTTGGTTTCTTGAATAATCCTGAACAGGGCCAAGGACTTGGCTCCTGTATGGGTTGCTGTCAGTGGAATTCAGTCACTGAAATGTGCCTTGTGGGAAGCAAGCAAACAACTGAATAAAGCAAAGTTGCTGGAAATGTCATGTACCTTTTCCTTTTTTTAAGATTTTTTTCCCCTTCCTTTCTGCTTGCAAAACTTCAATTTTAACCTTCAGCTATAGCTGTTCTTTCTTCTGCTTCTCCCTTGGACTTCTCCCAAACCACCCACAAAGTGATGGAGAGCTTTATTTTGTCCCACTGGACGGCAATCCCCAAGAGCAGCCACCCTGCACCACTTTGTGTGGGAAAGCTCTTCCCACCTAGAAACTGGACTGGCTGCTGATAGTTCACCACCTGGGGTAAGAGTACTGACACCTCCCTCAATTAGCTTGTCCTGCTGGAAAGCAGAGACTTGCAATTTAATTTCCTGTGCTCTACATGGGGCTTCATTTTATTTATTTGTATATTTGATTTTTGGAGGGCCTGATCCTGCAGGAATTGTCATGAGTGGAACTTTGCCATCACACTGATAGGTTCAGTCCAGGAAGGTGTCTCTGATGTGTTAAGAGGAAAAAAAAAATCAAGAAAATACATTCTAATCAAACCTTAACCTTTAGATTCTCCGTTCTTTAAACTAAGCTGATAGACTGTTTGGGAAATGTTAGCTTTGACTTTAGAGACTGTGGCTTGTGTTAGAAGTGAGTCCTGTTCTGACTTAATGCTGTGTGTGTGTTTTATCTGTAAAGCTACATGTGTCGGGGCCCTGGTGCATCTACCCCTTCAAATCACACAGGGACATGATAAGAATATCTGCTCTTTAGCACCCTTAAAGTTAGCAGCTCAGAAGGAAGCTGAGATGCTACGAGTGATTGTTAATCTACTGTATTGCAGATGGAGTGTTTTAATCATTCTCAAGTTGGGGTAAGTGAAGCCAGATGAAATTCCATCATTCTGGGACAAAGTATCTCTCTGATATTTTATCAGTGGGGAAGACCCTTAGCAGCTACAGTAATTATATAGTTCAGGGAACATGTGAGCAAAAGATATGTTTATGATGAATGTAAATATCCACAGGCACTTAGAAATAACGGGTGAAGATTTTGAAAAGCCTCTTGAGATTATACCCTTTTAAGTCTACTTTTATCTGTGATGTTTTGACTCAAAAACAGAGCAGCATTTCCAGAGAATTTAGAAGGTCATTTTGTTTTGAATAAAAGACGTGTTCTTCTGATGTGAATCATGGAATGGAGCTCAGGGAAGCAGGAGGTGGCATTCAGGTCTTGGTGTTGACAACAGCAGCAGCAGCACCTGGGCAGGCATGAGTTCAAGTTCTCAGTGTGGCTTTAACCCGAGGGCTGGTGATTCTTGTTAAATTTTACATGAAGGAATGTTGCCAATAAGTTCCTGTGTGTTGAACACCTGTGATTTCCCTCTCGGCTGAACAAGATAATATGCCTTTCAGAGAGGAAGAAAGTAAGAATTGGAAGAGGTGCTGAAATAAATTCCATTTGAGCTGATGTCTTACTGCAGTCACCTTTACTGAGGAATCCTTGCAGAAGGAAGGTACGACAGGCTTATAGCCTGGGCACATAAATCTGGTTTTGGGCCTTCCAGGGACAACCATGTTCTGATTTTAGATGGTCTAAATCTGCTAGAGTGGTTCCAAGAAGCCATGTTCTTCCAGTTAGTGCACTAAAGAGTGGCCTTCAGCCCATGAGTGGGGAAGTCATAAAGTGGTGTGAGTCAATGATTTGAGGGGCAGAGAGATATATATGAATAGAGAACCTCTGCCAAGGACTGGTTCCCCAGGGCATCTGGGACTGCTTAGCTAGGGATTTCTCCTCTACACCTGACTTGTGATAAAGTTTCTGGCAGATTAATGAATGCTTTTTCTGCTTTTGATCTGTACATTTTTGGTAAGTTACTTTTATGACCGTTAAGAATAGTAAATGTTTAACTGTTACCTACTAACTAAGGACAGCAAAACCTAAAGGCTTAAGAATTGCACTTCCAAACGTATGATCAGTCTAGATTGTTCTTTAGTTGCAAAATCTTCTAGGCATAAAATGGTGCTGGAACCAAATGTCTTCAGAGAAGTACAAGTTCTGCTCACCAGTATTATTACAGTGGTTTCAATTACTTGCATTGCGTTGTTAGTACAGGTAAGTGAATAAAAGGGTTTTTTTTTTTTGTAGTGACACTACCTTTTATTCCTGCCATGGGTAGTTTTTTAGTGAGGTCACCTGAAAATAAGCAAAAAAGAGTTTTATTTCTTTAGCAAATACTTGCTACTACTTCTAGCTACTTTAAATGAGAAATGAGCTTTGTCTGCTTCTACGTTTCTGAGTGTAGCAGATCCTCTCTGCTCAGTACTGCCACTTCCCAAAGTGGAGTAAATCTTTTGTCCTCGTTTTAGGCTGGGTATAAGAGAGAAGCTCTTTACTGTAAGGATTGTGAGATACTGGAACAGATTGCCCATAGAGGTTGTGGATGCCCCCTCTCTGGAAGTGTTTAAGGCCAGGCTGGATGAGGCCTTGACCAACCTGGTCTAGTGGGAGATGTCCCTGCCCATAGCAGTTGGGGTTGGAGCTAGATGATCTTTAAGGTCCCAACCCATTCTATGATTCTATTTTCATGTGGAGATGCACAGTGGAGAGAACATATGTTCCTATGGGCGAAGAAAGACTGTTAATTTCATGGACTTGTGTGCTAAATTTTGCTTTGATCATGGCTGTCTGCTTTCTCCTTCTACCTTCTGTCCACTGGTGGTTGGCTCACTACACCGAGGGAGTATCTGGAGCAGCACAGTGTCTGCAACCTTAGTAGAAGGGGCAGGGAGGGGGGAGAGTCTCTCTCCATCTCTGGCAATCATGGACTTTACTGAAAGTCAATGCCATTCCTTTGCATTTATCAATGCCACTCTTGCTCTGCATATTTTTGGTATTCGCCATGCATTGTTAGCAGTGATTGTCATGTAATTAAATCACTGCTCATCACAAGAGCCTATTTTTATGCTGAGATAAGCATCAGAAGTCTGCTGCAGCGTCCCCCAGATCAATAAAGATGTTCCCTGTAGGATTACAAATAGTCTGGGGTTGTACAGGGCACTAGAATTAATTAGGAATGATTTCTCTTTTTCTTTCTTCTTTCAATACATTTTTAATTGTTTATCCATTTTCGATGGGCTTGTTTTTAACTCCACCACGATGGCCCAGATGCTTCTGTTCAGACCTTTTGAGTAGGATATAATATCAATTGGAGCAATGCCATTTGCTGTGAGCAAGTCACTGTTGTCATCCTCTTTCCATAGTCAAGCACTACCATTGCTTCAAAATATGTTTTCTGAATGAGACATTTGCATCTCAGGCTTTGCTCTTGAGATCATGGTTAAATGGGTTCATTAAGTGGCTGGACCTGGAGATCCAAATACAAAGAATAACCTTCAGGTGCTTTACTGAAGCTTGTGGCATTTGGATCAGGAGACCAAAGGGCAAGTGGACTAACTTGACCCATTTACAGAGGAAGCATTTGCCCCAAGGTCACAGAGCAAGTCTGCCAAAAAAAAATTAGCATACTGGATTATTGTGGGTTATACTTCACGCTTCAAATCTGGCTACTTTCAATTGCCTTATCTTTAAATTTTCTACCAATTATGTGCCCAAATGGTTTTGTCATCCTCCATGGTGCTTTGATCCAACATCAAGTTCTGCCTGCTGACCTGTCCTAGCCATGGTGAAGTCCTGGATTAGTGACTGCCTTGTGTGGAAGATCCCAGGACAGGCCCTCTGGTCCCACTGTTTGCAGAAGAGGTAAGAGCAGGTAAGAGTTGGAACAGATGAAGTAGGACAGCATTATTCAAGAGTTATTTAAATGTGTGGCCATCCAGGACAAAGTGAATTGAGGTATCTGTTTGGGAACAAGACAGATGAACCAGAATGTTGAAATTATGGAGTATTGACCAGGTATGTGAATCGAGCCTGTGAACTGTCTGTGAAGGAAATTAAAGGGGGATGAGAGTTTTTGAAAACAGAATAGTGATGTTTTCTGTTGAGATGGAGAAGGTGAAGGTCTTCTATTTTCACTGCCCTTTGGTCAGATAGATGAGGGCCGTGTCCTCCTCATTCAGCATCACCGAAAATGTAAATGGCTTCTTCAGCTGTGCTGAGGAGGAATGTTTCCTCTCTCAAAGACTTGGGATAAATTCCTTTCAGAGAATAGAAGCAGTGTCAGGATTCCTGTAGGGAAATATAGCCACCTCTCTGCATGAAAAAGAAATTAACAGTTGAATGTTTTGCAGTTGCATTGCTGTACTGAAGTGCTGCTCTTTATGAGCTGCACCAGGAGTGCACTGAAGTCAAATGCCTGCTGAGCTCAAAGGCTTTGGATCAGTTTGGTTCCTTCAGTGAAAGGGATAAACAGTGGCACAGTTTGCTGCGGATAAACTGGGTGCACCTAGTGCAGAGAGGGTTGTGGTGCCCTGGAAGAACTTTCCTAAACGCAAGATGGTGATGCTCCTTGGAAATGATCCTCCTAATTGGTTCATTCCCACTTCCAAGTGAAGGAGGAGAAGCAAAACTTGCTGGAGGCAGCTCTCACCTGGTCGTATGTGCTCTGTGTTCGCAATACGTGATTTTCCACATGCTCAGTCTTTTCCATCCTCACAGTGTGACTTGGATTAAGGTAATTCAGAACAGGAGACTCATCCTATAAAATATATATGCTTTCCTCAGAAATAGTTTTTGCCATGCTAGCTCTTAAGATCAATTCTCTCACCATCAGCCTCCCCATTTTTGTAACTTAGTTTACTTTTAGTATTATTATCAATATAGTTCAACAGTATATGAGGGGAATTTGACTCTTTGCTCCATTTTGGTTGTCTGCACTTTTGGGGAGGTGGTTGGCAATCATAAAAGCGTGCAGTATTATGGAGAACTGGAATATTTAACCAAAGGGTACTGAGATTTTCTATGGGAAACTGTCTTAGATTCACTAGACACTATCCCACTCCTCCTGAAATCAGTGTAGTTCTCCCTTGGCTCTGAAATTAGCCCAGGACACCATTGCTGGGTAGTCACTTTGGTGGCATTTGCATGGGTGCTTCACAAATAATTTGCAAATTGCCTGTGAACCCTGTGTACAAACTTCTCTGGTATGGTGCTAATTTGCTGGCAAGGTCTGGGCATGTAGATCCAGCACACTGTTTAGAGAGGGCTTTAGCCATGCCTGGCAGCTGCTGTAGAGCTTTGCTTTCTCATCAGATCATCAGGGAAAGCTGATGGATGGGCTCAGCCGCCCCATCACACGTGCTCAGAAATCTCCAGTCAGGACAGGGTTTGCCAGATAACCACAGTGGGGGAACATATAAAAAATATTTCCATAAAAATAACCCCTCCACACCCCTGAAAATTTATCTAGTTGGTGCATGGTTGTTATAAAGCCCTCATTCATGGCTACATGACATAAGAAAGAAATTCTTTGCAGAGAGGGTGGTGAAACACTGGAACAGGGTGCCCAGAGAGGTTGTGGTTGCCCTCTCTCTGGAGGTGTTCAAGACTAGGCTGGACAAGGCACTGGGCAGCCTGGTCTAGTGGAAGGTGTCCCTGCCTATGGCAGTGGGGTTGGAACTCGATGATCTTTAAGGTCCCTTCCAACCCAAACTATTCTATGATTCTATGATTCTACAGGACATGGCTGGATATTATTTGTCCCCTGTTACAGCTGGGTTTATTTTGGGTTGGTCAGAAAGGAAATTTCAGTGTAGAACCAGACATCAAGTTTTTGTCAAACTGATGTGAAAAAGTTGGCCATTTGGAAGGGTTTGAACTCTTAGCATAAAGTTGTAGGAGATGGATGAATGGTCAGATGGGAGGTGATGGGGGCAGTCAAAGGTCCTATGGCATAACTCATCACCGTGAGGAGTCCCTATCTCCCAGTGAAAGTACAAGAACTGTCTGGCAACAGTGTGACCCATATCATTCAATTCGTCCAGAAGGATTTCCTGTCTGAATATGCAGATGTGTGCACAATTATTTTACCTATCTCCACAAACACAGCCCCTGTCCCTGCACTGCTTAAATAAAACTTGGCGCCGTCCCTTTCAGAAGGCATTTTGGGTTTGGCTGCCTGCATCCTGCAGAGTCCTTGCACACAGCCCATCTCCTCTTCCCTTTCCTCTTCCCCTTCCTCCTCCTCCCATCCCACCCCAATCACTGCTGCCCAGACCCCATCCTTCACTTGCACAGAACTGATTTCTGTTTATGGAGCAGCTGGCAGCAGCAACGCTCCAGCACTGAGCGATGACTAAGAAACAAGCCCACTTTTTCCCTTAGCTGTCAGGAGCTTTTAGAAATAACACCCTCCTCTGAGGAAGTCAGAATAGCAACAGGAAAATAAGTAAAACCTATTATAAAACAGTTGTCCAAGAACTTAGGCACGGCACAGGGTAGAGATCAATATGCTGTGAAGGTTAAATCTATTTTCACACTGTGTTCTATTTCACAGTTTAATGGTGTTTTAATGTGTCTGTCACTGAGCCCCCTTCATGTTATGCAGGTAGAGCCTTTACAAAGGAGAAATAATGTTGGCTTTACAAGCTTCACAGTAACATCTTATTTACCAGCTGAGATCTGACACTTTCCTCTCTGGAGATATGCCAGGGTTTGACTCTTTTTATTTCATTTCATTTTGTGTAGAAGACATAATGTGGTGTTGCATCTACAATAATTTTTAGATGGCTTTTGGGGGAGACCTGCAGGGATGGGAGCAGCAGGAGTGTGTGTGTCTGTGTAGAAGGGACAGAAACTTCTACTACTGTTTGTACAAACCAAGTACATGGAGGATACTCAGAATTCCCAAGCTCAGTTTGCATCCAATCTGAGATGGTATATTGTAATGCTTTAGCTTCAATTCAGCTGACACTGGGATGTGGCACTGGGCTTGGGAGAGCATGGAAGACAAAGCCAGTGGTCAGAAAAGATACTGAGATTGTGGATGAAAGCTGATTTCAGCCTGTACGTGTGGAAAGGATGTAAGGGGAGGGAGGGTGAGAGGGAGGAAAAGCAGAGAAAGAGATGAGGTATGAAATCCAGAGCTTTTGCCTGCAAGTCACAGACAGAAAATGACCTGTTCTGCTTTAATAGTCTCTCTTGAGCTTCTGCTAGGTGAAGGAGAGGCTGAGCCATCCTACTCAAAGGGTACTGCTAGTTCTGAGGCTGCAGATGTGTAACTGGGTGTGCAGATGCAGAGTGTTGGTGTGCTGACCTTCTGGGTGAGGATGCTTTGACAAACCTCTCAATGCCTGCACCTCAACCAGGACCTGGACACAGCCTCTGGCTGTTTACACCTCCCTGCCATGAGCTGGGGCTACCCACAGCTATATTCTGTCTCACTGACAAGGTTGGGTAAGCCACAATTGAGTGTAGCTCCTGGTTTTGTCATGAGTGAGGCTCAGTGCCTTTGTAATCCAGAGGGACTCATTCCAGTCATCTTTGCACTGTAATAGATGTGCAGAGCCAGGGGAGGACTGCCTGCTCGTGCCCGTGGCTTCTCCTGTGTGATCTCCCTCCCTTCTGTCTTTGCCCTCAGCAGCTCCCTTGCAGAGCACTCTCCTTTGCAGCTGCCTTGCCTTCCCAACCTCTCCCATCTTCTGCTCCCACAGTTGCTCTTTGCCCTCCTCTTACTTTGTCTTGCAGCCAAATGACTTAACTCTCTGCAGCCTCCTGGGAGGGCTTGGCTGCAGGATGGGAATGCATCAGAGAAGATGTGATATTAAGCCTTCTTTTGAGCAACTTATTAAAAACTTCAGGCTTCACCTCTGCTGGTTGCTTCACTAGAATAATATGCCTTTGCACTTTCAGAATCTGCTGAGGGCTGCTGGTTCCTGGGATGTGAGTTTTTAGACTCAAAGAGCATTGGCTTGGCTTAACCTGCATATCCCACTGTAGCAGAAATTTCTGCAATGTGTGTTTTGGCTTTGGTGCTCTGTATGTTCCGAGTTCATCTCTTCCCCCCTTCCGTTTTCCCTTGTTGGAACAACAATCCTTAGCTGGATGCAGCATGCAATTGTCCCTAGATTGTGGGGCCAAAACAAACTCTCTGCTGGCAGGTTTTCCATGCTTCTAAAGGTAAAATACCAGTCCTGGGAGCAGCTGACCCCTGATGGGAGTCTATTGTCTGGAAATCCAATGGCTGACATCACAGGGCAAAATTTTGGCTCAGGTAAGACTTCTGAAAAATGGATTTGCATCTTTTGGAGCTGATGGATCAAAGGGTTTAGACCTGTGAGTGGGAGTGACTTACTTTCAGAGAGATGTGACAGTTCCCTCCTCAACCACTGCTGCCACCAAAAGGGCAGCCCGTAGCATCAAAGCATCCCCAGCATTCTGGACTGCAAACCACAGCACTGCAGTTTGACTCCTTAGTCCTAGAGTTATAGATTAAACTGAAAATTTGAGAAAGCTGCCTGATCAAGTGGCTTTGAATTTTAATGCAGGCTTTTAGAAGTGAAACTTTAATGCTTTTCACAATCCAAGGCCATTAGGCACTAGAGCTTGGGAAACGTGACAATAGGGCCACTAATACAGAATGTTTCATTATTATAAACTCACTTCCCTGATTTGCAGAGGAGGCATGGGGGAAAAATGGTTGTTTGATTTTGGTCTTGCTAAAAAAAAAGAAAAAAAATAGGGTTACTGATGTCAACTTGCTTAAAACCACATATTTACAGTGAGTTTCCTGCTGAAATAGTNGATGTCATTAATGCAATAATACAACTTGCTTAAAACCACAGATTTACAGTGAGTTTCCTGCTGAAATAGTAGAATGGTGAAATAACTGGAGAAAATTAAAGTTTAGAGACATGGAGAAGTCCAAAATAATGTGGCTTTCTAAGAATCACATTCCTCGGTTCTGGCTAATTCTTATTTATAGAAGCTAATGGATGGTTTTATAGTGCAAGATTTTCTAGCAGCTGAGAGAGAATGAGTATTACTAAGAAATCTCTTGGCTTGCTTCTTACTAAATAGTTTCTTTTAAGGGGCTCCTTGTAATGCAGCAGTGATATACAGGTACATGCTGGTAGGAGTTGTCTCTGTGTCTTCATCATTATAGGATATCATTATAGGACTTCATCATATATAGTTTTGTCACTACTACTCCTAGGATTTTATTTCTCTTTTACTCCTAAATATGCAGGTGTCCAGTCAGTTAGATGTGAGGAGCATATCAGTTCACAACCTGGTAGTTAAGTACAAATGCAACTTTGTACATTGCTCTGAAATTCCAAGATCTTTTTTGCCATTTCCAAAAGGGAAAATAGGCAAACTGTCAGTTAAAACTTCTAATCACATTTTGTATGCCTTATTTAAATCTCCAACTATGTTTCTTTACAAGGCTTTGGAAAATATTTTGTAACAATGCAATGGTTCTGATAATAAGTCAACCCAAGGTATCTGAGAAAAAATAAATCCTCAGCAATTATCCTTCCCACCCAACTCTGTTCTTAGAGGTAGTATTAGAGATTTCTAATGATGTTTTACTCCCACTGTTGCCAAAGAGACTTTTATCACTGACTTGAAGAGAAGCAATATTTAACCCTTTCATTTTTGCATTAGCAGAGAGGAGTGGTTTAGTTGTTAGCAGATCTAGGACTGAAATGTATTTGTTAAAAATAAGCCTGGTTCCTTTTAGCCTGAACTGGGCAGCTTCCAGGTTCACCTCAGCAGAGGTTCTCATCCTCTGATCATTCTGCTCCCCTTAAAAATCTCTGTGCTCAGGTGTCATCATGATGTAATGAAAAAAAAAGTAAAACCAAAATGCACTGATTGTACAGAAATTGCTGGATTCTGCTGCAGGCAATACAGAGCCTGAAACACAATGAGTAGGGCCCTGCCACAGCACTGATAGGGAGCCAGGAGCTGTCAGAAAGGTCAGAATTTTAATAATCATAGAATTCTAGAATGGTTTGTGTTGGAAGGGACCTTAAAGATCATGTAGTTCTAATCTCCCCTGCCATGGGCAGGGACACCTCCTACTAGACCAGCTTGTTCAGTGCCTCATCCAGCCTGGCCTTAAACACTTCCAGAGAGTGGGCATCCACTACCTCTCTGGGCAACCTGTTTCCTCATTGTAAGGTATTTCTTATATCCAGCCTGAATCTCCCCTCTTCCAATTTGCATCTGTTATTCCTAGTCCTGACATCATGTTTCCTACTAAAAAGTCCTATCCCAGCCTTTCTGTAGCCCCCCCTTCAGGTATTGAAGTCACTAAGAGGTCCCCCCTGATCCTTCTCTTCTCCAGGCTGTCCTCAGCCCTCAACTCCTTCAGCCTGTCATCATAAGGGGGATGCTCCAATAACAAGTGTGCATTTCCAGTGCTTATTCCATTCCCTTCTCCTGGTCTGTTCTTTCCTTTCCATGCTCCTTCTGGAGCAGTTGTATCCTCTTGACAGACTCTCCTGGACCAAAATGTGTTAAGTGAATAAATGAGGAAAGCTTCCAAGTCAGAAATCTCCCTCAAATTTAGGAGATGTATTTGGGAGCATGAAGACCATTCTGGACCACTGAACTCTCACAAGAACCTCTACTTTCTGCTCTAAAAGGATGTACCTTCTCTTTTCCTGAAATGATTTGCTAATGCCCTTCTCATTCTTTGTGCATCTACCACTTCTGCTCTCACATGGCTTAAATTGGAGCATTTTCAAGGTGTGAATTGACCAGGTTTATGTCTGAGATTTTATCCACTGCATTTAAAAATTCAAGCTTTGTATTCTGATTTGTGTCTGCAAAATTATTATCCACTCAAGTGTAATATAAACTCAGGACACCAGTTCTTATCAGAGATTCAGGCTTAACTGAAAGCATTAAGTCATTAGTTACACTTCTGCAGTGAGAGCTCAATACCTGCTGGCCTGGAATCACAATTCCAAGCAAGCTTTTCTTTCAGACATAGCATTTATATATCATTGCTAAGTTTTTTCCCAGGTTCAATCTTCAGATTAAGCCAAGACTCCCCATCTTTCAACTCTGCCATTTGATACATGAAAATATGGCACCAAAAATCTTCTGCCTTGGAAATGTGTGGACCTCACATTGACTGGAGCCATTTTAATTCTTCAGGTGAGCACTGTGTATGACATCCTATTTTCATCCCCTATGTTTGTTCTGTTTTGATAATTTCAAACCTTGAGAATGCTTGCAAAGCAGCATCTAGGGAAAAAGGTGCTTCTCTTCAGCAATGTAATGAAGCTAACTTTGACTCCCATGCAAAGCTTCAAATGGCCAGTAGGAATTAAAATGGCTTGTTCTTCCAACAGCTTGCAGCCCTGCTTGTGCATAATTGCATATCATCATGCTCAGAAGGAAAAGTCCCACTCATAGGAGGAGTGTTAGTAAACCAAGGGGTGTGGAGAAGGCTAATATCTTTAATGTGACAAACTGATCTCAGTTGTGGGCAGGGAGACAATCTTTCAGGAGCTTAATCCTGTTACCAGATCTGAGGCAGCACATTGCTCTCCTGGTTGCAGCAGTCCAACACAGCATTGGTCATGTCTGATTCTATCTTGGACAATAAAATCACAACCAGAAGCTGCATGCCACATAGTGACCCTTTCTACTGAAAAAACAGGAGTTTTTTAATTCCATTAAATTCTTGATGAATGAAGAATTATTCACAGCTGCTGGATTTATGAACTGGGCACAGCAACTGAGCAAACCATATAGACAAAAAAAATGAAGCTAACTTTGATTTTCAGTTTGTTTCTTAGCAAATTGGCCGTGTGTATCCCCAGCAGGATTGCTGGAGAGAAAGTGTCCACTGTATTCTGGCCTAATATAATCTGAATTTCTAATTAAGGCTATTTGCCAGTCCACTCATCTGACATGTGCAAAGAGCAAATAATCAAGCAATGAGAAAACAGCCATCTGCAATGAAACCTTTGTTTTAAAATTTCTTCTTTTATCTCTCTTTCACATAAATGTCAAGTGCAGATGGCACAAAGGATGCCTTGATGAAGATATGAGCTGCTGTGGAGGGTTGGGGCACTTTAGATTTTTCTAATCTTCTCTCCATCTCCCAACTCCATCCCTAGGGAGTTACCCATTTGGACACTAAGCATTTGGTCTGTGTGCTTCTAGGTCCTATTGATCTGGGGTAGTTCATCACTAAGCAGGGCTGAGTCTTCTGCTACAATTTGGTAGTCAGCTTGATGATCCTTTGCTCTTGGAGCCCTCCATGATTGGTTCAGTCCTTTGAAAATAGATAATCTGGTGCATTCCCTGTGTTCAGAAGTTGTGACAGGTTTGCCTTAATCATGGATTACTTTGAAAAAAAAAAAAAAAAAAACAGAAAAATAAAAAAAGAAAAAAAAANCATTCCCTGTGTTCAGAAGTTGTGACAGGTTTGCCTTAATCATGGATTACTTTGAAAAAAAAAAAAAAACAACAGAAAAATATAAGACACTGTGGGGCTTTTTTTAGGCAGTCCCCTCTTTCTATTTTTCTTGATTTCTCTACTGTCCTCATACTAAGATGTTCATAAAGTTTCTTGCTTCTAGGAGCCAGTGCTAAAAAAAAAAATTTAAAAAAATAATAAAAAGAACATGACACTTGCGATACACAACCACAAGACTTGGCAATACTTCATTTTCCTTCAAATTTGGCATCTTCTTTTCACACGCAGGTTTCCTCAGACTTTTTTTCACTTGAGGAAGCAGCCTGGAGCTTCAGTTTTGCTGAGGAGAGGAGCAGTGGGCCATTGCTGGGGGAAATTAATTTTTGTCTCAGTCCATCAGTGGGTCAGTGCTGGAGGAGCTTGTTCTTTTAACCAGGTGAAGGGAAGCTGGAATCAAAATCTGCTACCAGAGAGATCTTTTCTGTGAAGAGACAGGAAACATAACTTGAAGAAAGAGTTCAGAAATGAGGTAAATGATCTGTGAAGTTGTTGATCTTTGTCCTGTTTGGGCTGTTCTGTGTGCTTGTCATTGTATTTCTCCACCCACCCTTTGTTAGAGCCAAGATGTACCATGCACATCATCTTTTATACCTTTCACAGTTTCCACTGCTTATGGCCTTTGGCACTACAGCTTGCAGAATCTTTTGGTGAACAGGATGAGAGACAGAACCATTTCAGTAATTTCTCACTTTTCTACCTCTTTCCATGGGTTAGAATTCAGCAGGATCTCAGCCCTGCTATGATTCATTGCTTGGAAGGCATGAACACAGCTGGAAGCTGCAATATGCAACAGGTATGAGAAGGAAGAGAGATACTTAATGCTGCTGTTGTCACCAAAAATAGATCTAGGATAGAAATCCTCAAGATTAAACACAAATAAGAAAGAGCAGGAGTGAGTCTTGCTTTTTTTTGCTAGCAGCAAAGGAATAAATGTTGCATGTGCTTCACAGAAAATCCCAACCTGTGATATGCAGGTTGTATTTTCAATATAATTTTAAAATAACAGCATGTAAAATGAGAATTTCCTGCTTCTCCCAGGCCTTGTAAAGGTCCAAACCAGAATATCCCATCTGTGACCCTTGGGCTAGGAAGATCAGACCTGGGTGAGTCTCACCTACTGTGTGAGAACAGCAAGAACCCACCTCCCTCTCCCATCACGGGCTGTGTAAATGAATGCATGGAGGAGGGGTAGGAAGCACTTTGAGATCCTCAGATTGGGAAAGGTCAGGAGAGCATCACCATCCCTTTCAGGAGCTCCAGCACCAAGGGGAAAAATAAATCACACAAAGCTTAAATAGGAAACCGCAGCTGCTGTCAGATTAAATCTGTTACAAGTGCATTCCACTGCCTCGCTGAACAGTGTTTTATTTCACACCTCAAAATGTGAGGCCCCGTGCCATGGACTTGCTCCTTTTTCCCTATTCCCCCAAGATGACTTAACAAGCTGAAAGTGCAGCTGGAAATTAATGCTTCCTGTCTTTTTAAATAATGTGACATTGAAATCCTGGTATTTAATGCGTTGGCATTTAAAATGCCACAATATTTCAGTTACTTTGCACTGGTTGGGGTGCAGAAGTGTTATTACAGCTGTTCTGAAATTCTGACAAAGAGGTGCATTTCCCTCCTCTCCCTTTTTTTTTTTCCTTCCCTTGCACTATGTCCTACCATAATTGCTTTTTGCTGCATCTCTGAACCGTAACCATGGCGATTCGCCACATTCATCAGAAGACCCTCTTGTTGTTTTGCTTGTGTGAATGTAAGAAGGGGGGGGAAATAATATTAAAAAAAAATTCAAAAAAGAAAGAAGGAGTTAAAAATATTTTAAGAACTTTCCAAAAAAAAAAAAAAAGCAGGTCTTTCTTTTTCTCTCTCTATTTTTTTTTAATACTGATGACAGAAGTTGTATTGGAGAAGTGGCCTGGTCAAAACACCAAGGGACTTGTTCATAGCCTAAAAAAGCCTAAAAAAGGGAGAAGAAGAGTCTGGTTGTGGAGGTATCATTTCTTCTCAAAAGCAGATAACTGGAGCTTTCAAACCCTTGGCCCCTGAAAGGAAGAATTTTTATATGCAGAAGGCACTGGAAAGGTTGACCCTTTCCCATTTCTGTCTTAAAACAAACTGGTCCTTGTTTGGAGAACAAGTTAATAGAGAACATCATTACCATATAAAAGTCATACCGAATGACTGGGGATGGAGGATCCACAAAGATTTGCAGCTGTCCCTTTCTGGGTCTTCTGGGTACAGAGTCAGCTACTCATGCCACGGGTGATGAAGAGGGAGAGATGTTGAAACCACCATCTGTGGTAGGGCAGGCAAGAGATGAAGGGGAAAGGGAATGTTCTTGGTCTGAGAAGTTTAACAGTGTGCCACCTCACTGCACTTTTCTGTCACTGCTCCAAACAAGATCCAAAGTTTAGCCTGGAGACTTTCAAACTCGGGGACTTGGGCAGTTCATTTTTGCACTGTTGGTGTCCTGGAGCTGCTTAGAAGAGATGGAAAGGCTCCCAGTGTTCAAAGTATCCTTTGATCAGCTCTCTCCAACCAGTTCCATTCCATCAGCCAGGACACAAGGAAAGAAAAGCCAGCAGTGGCTCTTCAAGGCAGTGGCTGGGATCCCATAATGTGGAGCATGGGCATGGTACAATTGTCACAGTCCAATTAGATGAAATGGCTGGGGACAAAGATCTGATAGCCTGTGAAACCTCACAGTTCTTACATGAACTCTGTCTTCTCTGTACCTCTGCCCTTTCTACTTTCCTCACTAGCAGTTCCAGTGGACCAAAGCCTATGTGCGGAACCTACACCCAGGAAGGAAGTAAACTCTTTGAAAGGGCTGACAATAGCAGGACTAGGGGAAATGGATACAAGTTGAAGGAGGGAAGATTTAGGTTGGATGTTAGGGGGAAGTTCTTTACTAGGAGAGTGGTTAGGTCCTGGAACAGGCTGCCGAGGGAGGTTGTGGATGCCCCGTCCTTGGAGGTGTTCAAGACCAGGCTGGACGAGGCCCTGGGCAACCTCATCTAGTAGATGTGTTTGTTAGGTGGCCCTGCTAGACAGGGGGGTTGGAGTTACATGATCCTTGGGGTCCCTTCCAACCCGGGTCATTCTGTGATTCTGTGATTCTGTGTGCATGTCACCAGTGCCTCAGTTCACAGGTTGGGATGTCAGCAAACACCCAGTCTGTCAGTGGTTTCAGCCAGCATGATGGACCATGCATGGTTCTGGCTGAGGTGAGGGCAGAGTGTCCTCCTACTATCAGAACAAAAACCCTAGAGGAGTAAGGTTCCTCAGGCAAAGCTACTTATTGATGTGCCTCAGCATGGGCATTTGCTGGCAAGACAGAGCCACCAGAGCATTGCTCAGTGACCTGAGAGGTATTTGGTTGAAAAATGTCTGCTTCTGTTCTCGTCTGGGAGCCATTTGATCCATCCCAAAAGATGAAGCACAGCAAAGACCCCCGGGCCCTCCCATGGGGGACAATGAATACAGTGGGATCTGTAGAGCAAACTGGGTTGCCTACAAGTCAAAAAAGTCCTAGAGAAGCCATGTCTAGGTGGGATTGTCAATATATAATAACAAGGCAAAAAGCTCTCCAGGCTAAATGTTATCAGTGATTATTTTTAACTTTATTTTTACTGTTTCTGATGTGCTCTTCAGTCTGTCTTGTTGATGTTTATTTTTCCATTTGTGAGAAGGGTCATGTGTCATGCCTCCCTTGCATCAGGTGCTACACAATCATGTCCTGTCCTTGCCCCAAACAGTTCCCAAAGTCCTTCTCTGTGGATGAGTTCTTGCTGGTCGCTGAACTGTACATGCTCTTTAAAAAGAGTTTCTTTAGAGGATGTAGGACTCCTAACTTCTCTTTCCCAAAGCAATGAAGAGAGATGAATCTCCTCACTGGAAACAGAATACATAGATTCCAAAAACACTGAAAATATTTTCTGGAATAAAAAAATTTGTAATCTATTCATAATAGTTAGCAACAGCTGAATATTGAGTGATGTGGATCTTTAGTGTAGGGAAGTGTGTTTGTCTGTGGGTTCTTTTCTTGATTTCTGCTCCATTTTCCCACATAAGGAAAATCCACTTTTTCCCACATACTTCCAACCTAGTACTTAAACGGTAATCTCAGAATATGTTTTCAGATATTTATCAGCTATAATGCACAATTTCCAAAATCCTCCAAATTCTCTGATAAATTCAAAAGAATTGTGTATGCTGTTTGCAGTGTGCCAGATAGAGGACAAAAGATAAACCTATCTATGAGTAGAACTAGCATTAAAGCCTTTTCCAACCATCTCTGATTAGGGATTAGCTGCATATCTAGAAACATGTTAGTAAAAACACTATATAAAACTACTGACACTGATTAAACTGAAAAAGGCAAATTAAATGTTAATTAATAAATAGTGAAATAACTTTTCACTGAAAAACAGTCTTTCTTTCTTTCTTTGTCAAGGCAAACAGCATGCTGGAGGAACTATGTAAGGTCCCACTGGACCAGGTGAGGTCCAGTCAGTGAGGCTGCAGAGCTCTGGGAGTGCAACAGCATCTCCTCATCTCAGGCAAAAAGACCATAGGACCAGCTGGGGTCTGGAGCAAGTTGTCAAGCAGTGTGTGCTACAACCCTCAGGTGCCAAATTAAACTTGGCTTTTTTCTCCCCTAGATTTAAGCAACACCCAGACTTTTTAGACTCCTGCAGATGAAAAGCAATAAATAGGTTCTCCAGGAATGTGCCTTGGTAGAGCCAGAAAGATGCACTTTTCATATTGCTAATCTCTGACTGAATTGCTCAGGTAGAAGGTGAGTTTTGAGCAACAGATGATTTTTTTTAATTAGTATTTTTTATTTTTATTTCTCTCTTTTTAGTTGCTACAGTTGAACACTAACCAGGGCTCAAGGGGTTCATTTGTTGGAGCTGCCGCAGGTGGAGGAAGCTGTTTGAGGTTTCCTTGGAACATCATTGCTGAAACCTGTGAAGAACACCAGAAGCAGTAATGCCAGGTAGAGCAAATGGAACTTGGAGCTGAAAATTAAATATTTTTAATTAAAATCCACATCTGCAAACTGCTCGCTGGGAGCCAAGATTTGACTTTTAAATTATGCTGACATGCTGGGATCACCAGTGTCAGAGAAGGTAATCCCAGAGGGGCAGCCAGAAGATCTTACTGGTTAATATTTAAAAAGCCACTGGCGCCTGATGGAGACTATTTTGTGAAATACTCCATCAAGGCTGATTGTTTCTGCTCGTGAGTAGTATCATGCGTGGGTAGCTCAGCTGTCACTTCTGTCTACAGGACAAGCCTGGCCTTGAGACAAGTTCCAAGAAGTCTTTAAGCTGTTTCAATGTGATGGTCCCTGAATTTGGTGTTACGCCAGTAATGTGGCTCATGGCTCCAATGGGGCCATTCCCTAATGGAATTTTTCTAAGAAACCCTAATGGTTCCCCTCAGTTCCTCCAACTATGCTTTTGGGGCTGTAGAGCACATTGCTTCACTGCTCTTGTCTTCTTTCCCACATATTTGTGGGCAGGAGGAGGCTCAGGAGAGATGGCTGACGCACTGCTGGGTTGCCAAGATGAGGGTTTGTCTTTCATGCCTCGTGTGTCCTCTTCCACTTCTGGCTCTCTCTCCTTGGCTTCCCCAGCTGCTCAGTTGGCCACTTTGCAGCCATGACCACAGTGTCCCTCTGAGCAAGGTTTTGTCCCTGTGTGGTCTGAAGGGTTACTCTGAGGCTGGAATCGTGATCCTGGAGAGGTTTTCAGTTCATCATCTTTTTGCTTGTAACAGAATAACTGAATCAGTCTCACACACTCCTTCCTAATGCTGCTATGGAGGCAGTGAAGAGCCAAAGTGGACTTAATTATGTTCATCTGCACCATTCTGTGCATCTTATAGGCCATGAGAGAAATTATTTGAAGACTTTTACCAATCATTTCAAAGGCAGAAAGTAGAGCGGTGGGTTTATCCCTGGTTAATATGTATCAGTTCTCACCAGCATTCAGCAAAACTCTCCCTTGTCTTTACTGCTCTGCTGGTTTTCTGGGCAGAGGGATCTAATAACATGTTTTTCATTAAAGAACAAACAAGAACAAAACTTGTACCCTAACATCTTTTAGCAAAAAGGAACAATGTCAAGTGGCACATTGAAAAAGGTGCCAGAAATGTTTTAGAAAGGCTTTTGGAAAGAGAAAAGTTTGGAGCTTTGTCATAGAATCACAGAATGTGTTGAGTTGGAAGGGACTTTTAAAGGTCATCTAGTCCAACCCCCCTGCAGTGAGCAGGGACATCTTTAACTAGATCAGGCTGCTCAGAGTTTTCTCTCCAGCTCCTAAATTTCAGATATGGGGTTTGAGGTTGTGTCTAGTTAAAGGGAGAAGCAGCAGTGGTAAGAGAGAGCTGAGAATTTAAAGACTTCAAACATGAAGATCGCTGCAAGACAAAAGCTTGTCACCCTCATACATCTTCCCAATCAGTTGAGATACGAGACTTAATCAGTTGAGACGGCCAGAGCAAACAAGGTTATCTTTCAGCTTTCTCTAGAAGTGGCCAGATTAATACTTAATTCTGTCAAATGAGAAATGAAGTGGGGAGATGCCAGCTCGCCTCAGAGAAAAGCTGCTGTCAGTGCTGCAGAGAAGGTGAGGAAACTCAAATGGTCAGGTTCACTTTTGTTTAAAATCAATATCGTTTGCTGTAACACAACCTGGTTGTGTTTGTATTTCCAATAATGACTGGGAATAATTAATTCTCCTTCATTTAACAGATCCCTCTCTCTCTCATCACTTGAAAAGAAACCCCTAAATTATGTTTAAAAAAAAAGTCTTTGACAACAGATTTACTCAAGATTTCAAACCAGCTGTCAGTGTCCCTTTAAGTCAAATCCTCTTTCCACTTATAGCACAGACGTATGAAAGAGGAGGCTGCTGTTCCTGCGTGAGCACGGAGGAAGATTGAGTTGTGCGTGGGAGGACAGAACAGCAGAAAACTCCAGTTACTTGAGCCACTCCTCCAGCAAAATTATTAAGTATTGTTAGAAAGTACTTTGCAGGGGAAAAAAAAAAATTTAATCTCCTAAGCATGGTTGAATGATGGGACTGAGCTGGCAATAACAATAATTAGGGGGGGAAAAACTTTATTGAAAAAAAGTTGGCTGATTTTCTCTACCATTCAGCCTTATTCTGGGAAAACAGGAGATAGGGGTTTTGTCACTGTTTCCAAACTGGATAAATCACCCAATCTGCAAGCCATAAGAAATCCTTCTTCTGTTCCAACTCTTTCTGAAGTTATTTTTCCTCTGGAGAGGGACAATTGCAGCCCCAAACATGATTCAAAAGAGTCCAAGATATTCAAGCTTTCAAAGGTCATTCAGACAGAAACGAAGACAGACCATCTAGCAAGCGTGCAGGGACTGAGTTCAAAATCAACTCTAGGTAGAACAAATGCCCAGAAGAATTTTTGTTCCATTTTCTATTTTGCCTCATCACTCATATGTTGCACTATTGAGTTACCTAAAGAAACAAAGCATGTTTATACTATTCAGGTCTACTCAGCAAACTTTATTCCACTCCCAAGAGTTCATCCATCAGTTCCAGCCTCATTCTAGACTGAGGACGTGTGGACCTGTAAGTATCTTGCTGTGCTTTTCTACACACTGTTCTTCATGATGGTTGATCAGTAATACTTCAAAGGCCAAAACTGAACCCAGACAAAGTCCCCTAGTACTGCTAGAAGGCAAAAAGGGTGAGGGGGAGATAAATTTTTCTTTCTCTCTGAAAGTAACCAGACTAACTTAGTTGATGCATAAGATAAATGCAATGGAAATAAGGAACAATCCACTCTCCTTTCGACCCTTTGGGTATATACTGGCACACAAGATTAATATCTCCTTGGCTGTACAAGACCTTGCAA
Source organism: Turnix velox (assembly GCA_013400935.1). Taxonomy (NCBI): domain Eukaryota; kingdom Metazoa; phylum Chordata; class Aves; order Charadriiformes; family Turnicidae; genus Turnix; species Turnix velox. The sequence continues at coordinate 58,852 of VZTY01005532.1, forward strand.
AGGCTTAAAAAATTCTAGTCTGACTGTAAGAACCTGAATTTAGAAAACCATAACAGAGATTCAATGCTCAAATAATCAATACTTGTACTTTAGTTTTCACAGTAAGATTATTCATGACTGGTCTACAATTAACTGATCTACTTACAATAGTGTCCTTCAACTTAAATATTCTCTTTTTTTACTGTTCCCCTGGCCCCAGCATCCTGAACCCTGAATGTGTTTAAGAAATGTCATCAAAACCTCTTTTAATCTCTACCTATTTAAATAAGACATAGTCCCTTAACCTCTTCATAAAGGTGCCATTGGATTTTTGTTACATATTTATATCCTTGTCTGTACCTATCCCAGTAAGATGTTTGATCTCAAATACAGGCATCAGAACTTGATGATATATTTCCACAGGTTTTACTTTGGGCATTCATCAGTGATACTGTTATTTCTGTGTTTACCAAAAAACACCTCTCCTAATGCATTTTACTCAATTCTTGGCTGACCAACAAACTAGATTCCTTCTTTCCCCTGTGGCACTTAATTGAATTACTTTTTCCAGAGGATTTGACAGTCCAGTACTTGGTGGATCTTTGGAAGAGTACAGCTGTGGTAATTTTCGTTCGATGAAGCTGGAGAACTACTGACCTTTGCTGGCTGATGAAATGTTATTACTCCATTTCTTCTTGGCATCTCTCCAGTCATTTTCAGTGCAACTTGCACTCAAAGCAGAGCAGGGATTGATTCTGTACCTTGATGGGACAGGTAAGAAGAACAGAAGTCACAAATCTATAATAATAATGCTAATACTTGCATCATGATAGCCTAGGTGATTCCCTGTTAGGCTCTGTTCCTAATGTGGCTCCAAATTAGCAGATGATGAGGGATTTTCAAGGACAATTAGAATGTTAGTTATGCTCTAAGCATCTTTTGCTACTGAGTTTTGTAGAATTATGAATCAATTCATGTTGCCTACTGGGTTTTCTAAGAGCCCCAAAACCAATTGACTGGGTTAACTGGGTACTGTGTTGATTGCTCAGAAGGTGCTTCAGCAGCTCCATGGTGGTTTCCTGTGTGTCTCCAGTTTAGACCAGCAGAATGTGTCCCAAGTTATCATTCACTTTTGGATCAAAGATCATACTTTTATATAAATAATGCAATTATAAATAGTTTATAAAGTGTTAGTAAATTATTAATACAAAAGAATACTCAAGCCATGAATAACATGTTATAGATTATTTAAAGCACATCAGTTCTAGTAGTGTAGATGAATATGAACCTGGCTAGTGCAGTATTGACCATTGAATTGATTTACTCATTATTAATATATTTATTACTACCTTATTAACCTGTTGTTCACTATTTATGTGATTGCCCTAGCATTAAATTAATCTAAACCAATTTCTTTTGCAACAATTGTTTGGGAAAGTCATTCTTCCACATTCTGAATTTTGAATTTATTGAAGAAAACATGTGATAAGCATTATTTTTTCCCCTGTAGTAGAATCATAGAATAGTTTGGGTTGGAAGGGACCTTAAAGATCATCGAGTTCCAACCCCCCTGCCATAGGCAGGGACACCTCCCACTAGACCAGGCTGCCCAGTGCCTTGTCCAGCCAACTAAACTAAACTAAACCAATGTGATTAATTGTTGTAGGGGGGCTTTTTTGTCTTCCCAAAATGTTGTATTCCCTCTGCCTCAGCTATAGGAACTCTTTACCATAAGCTAATCAAGTTAATGTGCAGGCAAGGGAGTAAATGAAAATCATGATGTTTGTCTAGGGTTTTGAAAGGCAAATAGTTTACTGCTAGAAAAATGGCAATTAACAGCACTGGTGGAAGTGTGATCCGTTGGTGAGATGGATGAGTTCTACAACTCTAGTTGTACATTATTTGAGCACAGCTCCTGGGAGGACACTGAGGAAGGAGGAGGTAGGGTGAGTATCAGGAAGCATTTCCTGGCAGTGAGGTCTGTCAAGCATTGGGATGACCCCCCAGGAGAAATGGAGGAAGTCCTGCCGCTAGAGTCAATTAAAGGGTAGTCTAGACGAAGCCCCCATTAGGATATTCTCTTAAGGATCAGCCTTGTGGATGGGGAGGGAAATGACATGAAGGATGGGAAAATGACCTCATCCATCTCTGTCACCTTTAAAATGCAGAGGCTGCGTTGGTGTTGGCTACCCCTCCACAGAGGATGCCAGTAAAGATGTTAATCGTAGGGATGGGTTTGTGATATGGATGGGAAAGAGTCAGTAAGTATCAGTGACTCATAAGAATTGGCAAAAAAGTCCTAGTGACGTGTTTTCTGGTCAATATATTTTGGTAAGCTCTGTATAATTATTAGCTAAGCACTTGGGGAAAACACTCTTTGGTCCATTAATACTTCCCAGTCAGTCAGTTTGGATTCTTAATGTTTGGATTTCATCATCTTAAGCAATAGATAACACAAGAAAAAAAAAATTAAATTGCAGTATGCCTAAAAATATTGGAGCCTCCCATGCTGGAGACAGTCATCTTGGCTCCGTCCATGGCTGCATTACTCGAGAATTAATGCTGTAGTATAATCAATATAAGGAGCCCAACTATGCTGGACTAATTGCACCTGGATTTATTTTATCTCTTGTGACAGACCTTGGCCTTGCTTTATAACTTTTTCCAAAGCAAAGGCAGCCATCCTGGAGGAAGGGATGGTTACCTGGGGCACCTATCAGCTGGCAGTGAAAGACCTTTCCACTTTTATCTCTGCCCTCTCTATCCTGGTATCTGGCAGGTGGGATGTAACCAGGGACCCCATCTGCCTGCTTGTCTGTGAGGTATTGGAGCAGATCCCTGTTGGTTTTGCAGGTGACCTAAATGCAATCAGATTTAGGGCTGATCCAATTTATACATCCTGGACACCTTCAGGAGAGCTGGAAAAGGAGAGTGGCCTTAAAACATATCTGAGTGATGTACCAAGTAAGTGCTCAGCTCAAAAATTAGCTCTATGCTTTCTTGAGACTGACAAGGGTCTGTCGGACCCTACCTGTGCAGCAGAACAGGCAGGAGATAATGATGATTTTTACCTTACCAAGGTAAGAATTATTTTCATCCCATGCTATAAAATTTTAATAACATGCACCCATGGCACAGCTGCAAAATTCATCTCATAGTCAGAATTTTATCCTGAAAATCACATCTTAGTTAACAAAAAACACAGGCATCCCTTCCTTGTCCAACTCAAAAGTCTCAAAAAATCAGGGGGGGAAAAACTTAGAAGTATTTTTCTTTCAGTCTCACAGTGTAAATTGCTTTTGAACATTTGTTTTTGTTTAGGTACTCATGTATTTATTAATTTATTTATTTATTTAAAGTCAGTTTCCAAGGTCATTAAAAATGAATGCAGGCCTTTTAAATTTCTAAATACCAGTGGAGCTCCCATTAGCTCTCATCCTTCTGCCAGTGTCTTTTCGGGAACATCGCAGCCACAGATGCAGAGGAAATGTGCCTGGTCGGTAGATAACGCCTGACTGGCCTCTGACCCTGGGGTTAAACTGCTGTCTGAGTTGCATGGACCAGTAACCCCCTTTCCAGGGATGGAAAGCTGCCAGCCAGCTGTCAGCATGCCAGGGCATCACATCCAGAGCAGGCACATGATGATACTGTATCTTTTTAATGTTGTTTCTTTTCATGCCCCTCTAAGTTAGTAAGAACAGAGTGAATGGGGAAAGGGAAAGGGGGGTTGTGGAAATTGTGTGAGTTGACTCTGAGCTTCCCATCAGTTGTGTTGTTTATAGCTGCCAACTAAATCTGATTAGTTTGTCTGCATTCCCAGGAAAGCAAATCTACTCTTTATCACCAGGTCCATCAAATCCTGGGTATTTAGATTGCTGCTTGTTAAGGCACTTATTATTTATTTTCTTTATTGTGCAATAGCCATGAGGATTTTTTTTACAGGCTGTTGCATTATAGGTAAACGAGTGGTTTATCAAGCTAATCCAATGAGACTGATAGGGCAGAGCCAGCCTCTCTGAGCCTCTGGTGCAATGAGGGAAGGAACAGAAAGACAGAGATTCATGGTGCTTTGATTTGGTCCTGATGGCACTAAGAGAGGGAAAGAGTGATTGTGATTGTTTTTGTTGTTAAAGCTGGGCAAACTACCAGAGTACTTTGCTTGAGGATTAAGCCTCAAGCAGAGACAGGTCTCCTCTCACTGCCCTGCTCACAGAGATGTCTGCACACACTGCAGAGCACTGCCTGCCTGAAATGTTTAACCAGAACATGCCCTTTCTAAAGCCTTGATATGCTGTAGCTTCATTAACACTACCTTGTAATGATTCAAGTTGGGTACCAGGGAATGGGACAACCTTTCCTCCCAATCCATCATAAAGCATGGTGTTTGCTGCTGCCCTGGGACCTCAGCCACCTTCAGGTTCCTTCCCTAACCTGCCCATACTTGCACTTGTATTAATACTGCGAGTTTATTTGAGTTTAGGTGACTCACCCCAAGCCACACACAAAGTATTTTCAGGGTGAGGTCCTCACCCTTGCCCATCCTGACACCATCGCCCTTCCTCCAACCCGAGACAGAAAACTGAGGTCATGACCAGGCACACTTTAAAACATGGTGTATAAGCAAGTAGACACAGGGCTTGAATGGCTTCCAAACAGGATCTTCCTCCCCAAAATACATCCGGCAGTTCAGCTGCAGAAAAGACTCTTCACTTTCCTCTATATTGTACTTTCATTTAGCCATTGCCTGCCCCAGATGTGCCTGCATCTTTGTGCTGGGTGAAATGTCTCCTGGGAGGACATGATCCAGACAGCTGTTATTAGAACCAATTTTTTTACACTTGGAGCTTCCCAAGTTTGACCCAGCACTGACTATCAATGTGATCCACACAAACAGGCCAATTTCTGGTGTGTGGTGTTCAGTTGCATGGGCACCATCTACATCTCCTCTCACTGTAGCTTATAGTCCTGGGTTTTAATTTTTCTAAAATTAATACTTAGCTTAGAAATCTGATTTCAAAACGTGTGTGTTAACCATATTGCCATGGATGAATTCTTCCTGGAAATAACCCAGAAATTTTTTGCAATCTGAGATAAAAGCAGCAAGTACCATGACAAAGCTTAGCAGGTTTCTGATGGATCTTTTCCTCGAGTAGTAAAGGGCTACAGTTAATCTTGAATTGAATCTTGCTTTGTTATGCCTGGAAATCTAAAAATTAGACTCAGAATGCTGCAAATGCAGCTGTTTGGTTTGCAGAGTCTGTGGTAGGAAAGTGGAAGACAGCATGATTTTGGGTGCAAACCATTGCATTTGGCTCAAACTCAGCATTGCTTAAGCTCTTCCTCTGTGCATCCTTTTCTCACCAAAACCCCTTCACACACAGAATTGTTCAAATCTACACTTAAAAGACACATAGATTTGGGAGAGAACATCTGCTGGCAGCAACAGCAGCTGTACTGAAGCATCCTCTGCTTGCTTTCATCTCCTTCCTAATGGAAAGGAAAATGGAGCATAAAGATATTCTGCAGAAGGTTAAGTGCTCCTGTCTAAATGCGGTGGGTTTGGAGGAGTCAATGAAGCAAAGCCGGGGGGGTGGGAAGTTGGGGAGGGGGACCTGGAGGGGATGCACTGGTTGCTGTTGTTGGGCTGCAGATGTGTTATTCCAATTAACTTGAAAGTGGGAATGCAAGGGGTGAGCAGGGAGGGAAGATGAGGAAGCATTTTTATGGCAGGAGGTGAAGTCTGCGCCACAGACGGTGATGGAGATGGCCTTTCTGGTCTCCCTGAGGTCATCTGGTTTTATGTGAGGAGAGAGGTGTAAAACCAGGACGTGAAACCCAAACAGGAAGGGCCTGAATGGAACATGTGGAAGAGATTAACAGGCACATGCTTGACCCGGGGCTTGGATTGCTGGTCATCACCAAGTGGCCTCTGTAATTGCAGGCTTTGCTGGACATTATAGTAAGACTGGACATAAACCAACCACCTTCCTCTGGCAGTAAACCCTGTAGTTTGACTATGTGTGTACATCAGGGTCTATAGACCTGTTGAGTGGATGGCTGGCATCAGGATGTAGATGGAAGACAAGATCTTTAGAATGTCCCTGCTGGACTGTGATGCTAAAGGTACTGATAATTGCACTGTGGTGAGATTCTGGTGTGTTTAACTGCATTCCAGGCTGGAAAAGAGGAGGATAGGAAGTGTGTGTGGGGAGGACATGATAATACTGGGAATAAAAGTTAATTAAAAAATAAAATCAAGAGGAATGTGTCTCTAAGGCCACTTCTTTTGCAGAGACCACCTGTCAAACACTTCTCTGTCTATAAACCCAAGATTGGCTTCCAATCTACTCTGCACTTCTTTAATTTTTAATGCCTCTCCCCTGGTCTCACAGGTGGCTATTATAGACTGAAGCTGTCGCCTGGATAGATACAGATGTGCGTGATGCACACATTGAACATGAGCACTCAGGAGTTGGGAACTGACACCAGCTGGGAGCAGGAGCTGCCAAAGGAGGTTGTTAAACTGCAAAGAGGGAAGAGTCCTGGCATTTTTAGGGGTCTCCTCATCGCTTTTCTTCCTCCCCTCTTTTTTTTTTTTAGCTCTCCAAAATGTCATCTTGGTGCATTTGAATTGACAGCAGCACTAAATGGTGAAGTGAAGGCAAGATGATTCTAAGGTTGTTTGTGTATGGGCTTTTGAGGCAAGAACTGGTGTTTTCAATCCAATCTTCCCCTGTGCTTCAACACTTTGGTTCCCCATCACCACTATTCCAGGTGAAAAATAGGGGAGTCATAATTCTTCCTTTACCTGACTCACTGGGGTGTTGTGAGGCTCAGCAAGTTAATTATAGTAAAGCTTCTGAATAATAATCATAATAACACTTAGCAAATGAAAAGCGGGTATTATTATCGTTAAAGTAATGACAAGGCACCCTGCTGAAAGAAGCAAATATAATGCTGATTATTAAAATCATTTGTATTTAGTGGCAAGTGTTGCTGCTGCTTTATAAACTTAGAGATGTAATCTTGTCCCTGAGCCATAACAATAAGTAATTCCAAGTGCTTTGTTGTCGGGTTCCTCGGCATGAAGGAACAAACAGGTACTTTCAGTCAGAAGGGCCTTTAATCTAAAAATTAAGAGAACAAAGGAAGAAAAGAGAAGAAAAGCAGCATATTGCTGGGATGTGGCCAAAGTTTTGCATCTTATCTGAGCAGAAGCCAGTTGCTCTGTACACTCCCTCCAATGCCAGTGTGCCTCAGGTGCAAAGAGCGAATTGGGAAGTTTCAAGGGGATTGAAAGAAGCTAGCAGGGATTTGAATTTTTAGGATGAGGCATTGAACATCCTGATCAAGTGGGATGTGTCCCTGCCCATGGCAGGGGGGTAACTAGATGATCTTTAAGGTTCATTACAACCCAGACCATTCTATGTATGATATCTGACAGCAAGATTTTGATACAAAAGACACACATTCATTACTTATTTCTACCAAGCCCTACTGTGAGCTCTAAGATTTGCTGCTGTCCATAGAGCTCATATCTCTTAGGTTTTATTTCCATCCCATTTCTTGAGCTCTCAGTTCCACAGCCCAGCCTGGCTGCTGTGGCTCCATTATTTTATTTTTTAAAATTTCTCATTTTTCTTTGCATCTTTCTCACAGAAAATTTTCCTACCTTGTACAGATATAGCAAGAACATGCTCCAAACCAGCTATGATCCAAACACAGCAGTGCTACAAGGCTGTCTCGTCAGGGAGAGCAGCTGGGATGAGGAAAAAGAGGGATAATTCATCTCAAACCTAGTGAAAAGAGCAAACAGTAAACATCCCTCTTTGGGGTAATACTATATTTATTTATTTTTCTTCCTATTTTTTTGCCCTTTATATCTACAGTTCGAGTGACTGGAAGGGGGCAGACAAAAAGTCATCGTTGCCAACTGCTTAGTGGAAAAAAGGCCTGCTCCCATCAGAAATATCCCACCATAGCCAGTCACAGCGAGCTGACACAGTTGATGCTGTTTCAGAAAAGGGTAAAAATATTGAACAGGTCTCCAGAGAATCTCTTCGCTCTCTGGATGTGCTCTCTCTAAGTCCAGCGTTAAAACAAACAGCAGAGAAAGAAAAAAATATCTGCAGATTTGCTCTTTGTGCTACTTTGTGCTGATAAATGGATTCAGTTACTAGTTTCTCCAATCCAGCAATTTTGGGAATATAAAATTAACACTTGCAGGAAATAAACTGCATAAATAAAATGGGTGCAATTGGATATCACTCTGTTTCCACCATTTCTAGGGTTGTAAATTTCACTTGATATTCACAATGTCAGGCTCACAGGTCTTTAATTCTTGTCCTTAAGGATGACTGATGCAGAAGGGGGTGAGTCTTTGCTTCAGCAACTTTGATTATCTCAAGAGCATCCCAAAATCACTATAAAGGAAAAGGACTCACTTGTTAATGTAACTTCTTTGCATTTGGGCTGTAATGTTTCACATTATAGTTGTTTTTCGCTCTCAGGAATGGTGACTATTCACACAAATCTAAGACAATTGAATGTGGCATAAATAATCAGGAGGGCAGTCTGGTAGTTGTATTTTACTCTGTGCTGTGTTATGGTTGAGTTTCTATTATACTTTTGATCCTGTGATTGCATACTGCTACATCCAAGGTTTTTTTTTGTGGTCAGTTTTGGAGGTTTCAGTTGTAACTGTTTTCTCACTCTGGTATAAGAATACATTTGTTTCAGCTTGTGGAGCCAAGCAAACACGACAGAATAAGCTTTATTGTACATTAGACAACTCTTCTCTCATCTTAGGAAACTACCAGTGAGTTTTGGTCCATTTCTGGAAGGACAGATTTTGAAACCCAGCAATTCATTGCCACAGCTGCAGCATCCTTAGCACAGTGAGCTGCCAAGAGTAGAAGATGCATTAGATAAATGAATTTCTATAACTTTTTATAAGGTCTTCTCTTGAAGCAAACTTCTCCCTGGATGATCATGAAGGAGAGAAACAGAATACACAGAGAAATCTCTCCAGGTCCAGTCTGGCAGATAGACTTATGAACTCTTCACTCCTTCTCTTTCTTTGTTTAATTTATTATACTGTCAAGTATAAACATCTTCAGGAAAATATTAATTAGAATGTGTATTCTTTGGCAACCAACTCTAAATGGATTAAACATGCTCAACTCAATGAAGCAAAGAGGTGTTGATTAAGAGAAATTGAATTGTATCCCTGAGATAATTTTCTGTCTCTGTGTCTAGAGAATATGAACAAGCCAGTGCTCGTAGAAGAAACTGAGCTGCTGCATTCCCAAGTATCTCGAAAATAATATTCAGGACATACATATTAATTGATTTAATGTAAAAATGTTTGATGCAAACTTGTGCTGAGACTTTAAATTGAGGTCCTGACCAGTCTCAGTGGTCACTAGAGGATCCCACAAGAATGGGAACGACCTGGCAATTTCCAGTTTGGATAATTATGTTCTGCCTCTTGAATGTTTCTCATGCCCTTTCAATTAGTATGATAATCATCTTCACTTTGCGACCTACACTGAAGTATAAGTGATGGTACATGCTGTTAAATAGCTGCCATGCTTCACCCCAGACTCAGCTGGTGATGCTGGAGTGGAGATCTTTGTCATCAGGCATGCAGAGGCTGATGGGACTGGGAAGGTGAGGGGCTTCAGGACAATGCTAGGGCCTGAGCTAGCTCTTCTCTCTGGGCTGCTTTGTCAATAATTTTGGGTGAAAAGTCCAAAACCTGAAAAGCAGCTCACTTTAAGCAAAAAAAGGGGACAAATAAATTAATTGTATGGAAAGGAAGGGTGGTCATTGTAAATTCAGTAGAATAACAGGAGGTGAGACCTCCGCTGCAGCTCAAGGGTGAATTCTTAGCACAACTCCTGCAGTCCATCAGGCAGCTTCAGAGAGATGAAGAGGGACTGCAGCTCCCATCTCCCTGACAGTATGATTTAAAGAACTGTTCTTGCTGGCCTGGCCTTGTGTCTTTCAGTTGCCTTGAAAGGGAGAGAATGGTGTCTCTGCTCTCTCATTGGCATTTGTCTTAAAAATCATAAATTAAAAAAAAAAATAGGAAGGAAGAGAAAACAAGGGAGTGTGGGGCTGAGTGAGGGGGTGAGAGTTTTCCAGCCATTGACTAACACGACAGCAGGGATATTTCACTGCTTCATATGATATTTTGATGTTCACTGTAATAGAGGTTTTTTTCTGCCAGTGTTATACTTTGTAGCAGAAAGAGTTTGCAAAGAGACAGTAGTCTCAGCTGCCTTTTGGATATCAGGGTTTCTTTGCAAGAGATGTGTTGCTATTTTATATGGTTTTTATGATATGCAGCCTAAATGGTGTCTCTGAAGGAGGATCTGTCTTTTGCTAACAGCCATCATTTTTATATAAAGTTGAAGGTATTTGTATTATGTCTTCATCTTCTATATCTCAACCAGCAACAATATCACAACTACTCCCTCCTGACAACTATATTCATTTCTCATTAAAGATATTTCATGTTTTATTCAGGAATTTAAATGAAGCTATCAGAGCCTGTAATAGCAACAGTTTGGGATAATTGTATCTCATTGATGGCAGCCTCAAGAGTTCTAATTAATATATATTTAGCTCCCTGGCTGTCTTTAGACCAAACGCCTCAGTATGAAAGACAGGGAGAGGCGATAAGGGGAGGGGGAAGGGAACAGACTCCAAAATAACAGCCTCTTATTGAAATTTGGGTAGGAAAATCTGTGTTGCAAAAAGGAACTGCATGCTTTGGGATTCTTTTTTTTTTTTTTTTTCTCCTCCCCTCATTTGATCCAAAATAACTTTTGAAATATAGAGCCCTTCTCAAGAAAAGAAAATGTGAGAATATAGATTTACTGCCCACTTGTTTGGAGGGGATGGAAAGATGACAAATATGTGTTTTTCTCCTCCAATGACACACCTGATATCTGAGTTCAGATTATCAGTGGTCTCTGCTTTTATTACCTCTTTACCCAGCTCCTTCAGCCAGGGTGCTCCATTCAGGATTGCTCGGTTTCACAGATATGATCTGCAATGCAAACAGGCTCTCATTACACTTTTTCATACTAAAAAATAAAAAAAGCTTACTTTGGTGTATGACTGATTAGCTCTCACCATACGGCTCTCAATTTTCTTATCCCCTTTGGGCTTTTTCAATCCACCCCCTACTCCCCCTTCCCTCCAACACTGCCTTTCTCTCTGTTGTATGAGATGAGCCTAGGAAAAGATTTGGGGAGAGAGGGGTATTATTCTGTCATTGGAATTCATAGCACTTGTATTCACTTACAAGCCTGAACTATTTTCTCAAATCACTTCAGTCTCTGTGACTTTCTCAGACTGTAGTTTATAAATCACTTTTGTGGTACACTATCTAGAGGGGATCAAGACCCCTGGAAGCTTGAGTCATATTGAATTGCATTGTGTAACGGAGAGTCATTAGGAGTTTACAGTCAGGGGGAAAAAAGAAGTCTTATAAATAGGCTAATTCAACTGGCACTTATATGTTTTAAAGGCATTATTGAGGAAGGAGGATGGTAGTATTATTTGCTCCCAATTTTTGCTCTCAGCAGCAGCAGCTAAGGGTGATTCTTGAATAGGACAGGAATAGAGATTTTATAGACCTCCAGCTTTTTCTAATTTTTTTTCCTCCCCTTTATTATTTAAGCAAGCACTAAGGACTGTTTAGAGGTTTATTTAACTGGCTTCCAAGCTGGAAGCTAATTCAGTTCAAATTGCCTCAGTTTCACCNATAGTATGGTACTATCTTTTTTGGCTCCTCCAGCTTTTTCTAATTTTTTTTTCCTCCCCTTTATTATTTAAGCAAGCACTAAGGACTGTTTAGAGGTTTATTTAACTGGCTTCCAAGCTGGAAGCTAATTCAGTTCAAATTGCCTCAGTTTCACCTGAATAAGAGAATAGATGGCAGCTGGATATTTTCAGTCCCAGTCTGACAGTAAGGTTACTCCTGTTCTCATTTTTTTTACCTTTTTCTTTTTTTAATTAAGTAAAAAAGTCATGATATAATAAGAAGCTATTTACTTCATCTGGGTGTGTTTCACAATTCAAAAGTGTCAGCCCCTGGGTGTTGCCCTTGCTGCCAACTGGATTTTCTTGGCTGAGGTTGGACAGTATCAAATACCTGGATATCCTCATGCCTACAGGTGTGGTGGAGGGAGAACAATGACCAGAAGCAGGTGCCCAGCACTCAGGAACTCTGACTCCCTGCCAACAAGCTCTCTCCTAGCTGAAATTGCTGTCTTGTTTGCTTTTTATTTTTTAAAAAATGACAATTTGCAGATCTCAGTCCTGTGTCATCCATTTCCATGCCATCTGCAGGGTCGCTGTGCTCAGTGTGGACAGGATTTTCTCAGCAAAACAAAGCAAAGCCTCAATAAAAACAAGAGCAGAGTCAGAAGTTCAAAGGGTGGAGAGTTGAGAGTGGGTCTCCTGGCCAGCAGAGAATCTACCTGAAGTGTCTCCTTGGGACTGGGTTGATGGGTTGCTTTGCAGTCCTGCTCTGTTGCTTCCATAGCCTGGCTTGGAATTCAGCCCAGTCCTGAGAGATGGCGGGTCAGTTGGATTTGATAGTGTAAGGTCAGGAATGGAATGAGGCTGGGATATCTCAATTGAGATTTGAGTGTATAAAAGTATAAATCAAAAAAAGAAGGCAAAATCCTTGAAGGGACACCTTGTAGCTGTCTCAGAAATGAAAGGCTTTAAAGTAAGAAGGCTGGAGAAGGGGAGAATCCTGTAGCCAATGCAACTAATAATGTTATTTGGTCTCAGCTCAGGGAATGACAAAGTCTTCTGTTGTCTGGACAAGCAGAGGGTGTGCTGTCAGACCCAGGGAGAGAAGCTGCTCCTTAACATAGTTGTCAGCATACTGTGGAGGTTATATCTGCATCATTTATACTGCTACTTTGCAATCAAATATAGTGAAAAGGTTATTCTAAAAAAGCTTTTTCTCACTGCAGGGACCCCACTTCTGTGTCCTTGGAAGCTCTCAATAGGCTCTAAGTTCACTACCAAAGTCGTGGGAAGGGGAAAAGAATGGGCTTTTTCATCCACATTACTTCTGAACTGTCTCATTTTGCTGCAGGATACTCATAATTTTATGCTTATTTAAACAGACACATATCTAGTTTATGGGCATATTCCAGGGGAGGGGAAAAAAAATAAAAAAATCATGTTGCTTAGAGTGCAGTTCTCACGGGCAAACACCTGATCCCCTTTAATAAGAGATAAAAGGGAAACTATTCCCTTGCCAGGCTGCTCCATTGCTGGGCTTTGCTCCCAGTAGCACACTGGTAGCTGCACTTCTGAGCAGTGCAGTGGCACAGGGAGAGCTGGGCTGGCAGGTAGAGAGATTATCAGCAGCAGCTTGTGCCCACGTCACTTAAACCCACTGTAGCAGAACGTGTCGGGAGCACTGAGTGCCACACTATTAGGATACAGGAGAGGCTTAAGAGTTCAGGATGTGCACACCTGTCAATCAAACACAGGTCAAAGATGGACCTAACTGATGTTCCAAGCTGCATCAGGCTGGATCCTTACTGTTTTAAGGATTTAGATTTTTTTTTCTTCTTCTTCTTCAGCAGTTCCCAACAGTTTGATATTTTTATAGCTATTAGGATTTCCTTGAGGAAAGCAAGTTGAGTGCTCAGGTCCCCCCCTCTCCCCCCTCCCAAGGATATTTATAAGTTTACATTTGTGAGTTTTCTTTGAAATGGTCTGTGCTGGTGCACTTCTACTCCCTGTAGTGCTTGTCATTAGTTAGTTGCAAGCTTTTGATTACCTTATTTTGCCCACAGAAGTGGTCAGAGCAGTTTAAAAAAAGACATGGCTCAGCTGTGTAAAGTGTAAAAAGCTGTGCAGGTTAAAATGCTGGATACTTGTGTTTACAGCAAGCCATAGGATGTCTCCTCACACAACTTTCAAGCTGCAAAATCTGCAGCAGTCTTTCACTAGTAACAATGAGACAAACTAAAAGCAGGTACCTGGCACTTTGAAAACCCAAAACAGAACAAGTAGGCTGATCCCTATAAGTGTTACCCCAGAAAAACCCCACCACAGTCACCTGCACTGCAAAGTAAAGTGCCTTTTTTTGAGGAGATGGAATATGCAGAGTTTGGTACTTGGCATGACTTAAATAAGGAAAGCATTAGGTTCATTTTTCTAGTTAGGATTTGTGAATCTCATCATCCTTTTGGTGCTTGTTGGATAAAACTGTGCTTTTATTAACTATTTTTTAGGATATTCAAGGGTTGACCTCTAAACAGAGCATCACTTGGGATCTCAGGTTTCAAGAAAAGCCACTACAGGTGAGTTCAATGGCTCTGATGTATCTAAGTCCAGCAAGCCATTTCCAAGCAGAAAGTAAATGCTGGAAATGTTGACTGAGTAACTTGGCAGACAAACTTGTAACTTCACTGAACCAGAAGGTATCTCTTATTCACACCAATATGGACACACCAGGAACCCCGTAAGAAACTACATTTAGGAGAAGGTTCCACTGAGCAAACCCAGTGTGCACTTAGTTCAGATAAACCCTGGAGAGTCAACCAGCGAGACCTCAGTCTAGTGTAATTTGTGGTCTGATGTATCCCAGTCAAACTTCACTGTTCCCTTTCCCCCTATCAAATGGAAAAAAATCAGGCAAAATGGCCAGGCATTCAGATGTGGCTCCAGAATAAGTGCCTCTTCTGGTCTGTGATGCCTGTTTCTTGTCTGATTTCTGCCACTCAAGAAGTCAGTCTGGTTTTTAATTTGACATTTAACCTGTGCAGAAGCAACTACACAATTAAAAAGAAATTAGGTATTATTCAAGCTTATTTATTTTTTCATGATGTTATAAAAGAGTCATTTTCAAAGTCCCTTCTTTTAAATGTTCTGTTTGGGTAATTGTCCTAACAAGCAGCACTTTTGATTGGCCTCACCTGCTTCTCTCCTTAGATACCTGGCAAAATGCTTCTTTGCATTCAAAGCTTTAAATGATCCCTTTTATGTCCATGAAAAAACAGGAGAATACTATGGAGGTGCAGCTCAAAATTTCTTGCAGTTTCTCTGACAGCCACATATAGTTCCTCTATGGAGAATGTGTTCTCCACCTGGGTAAGCAAAGGGGACCCTTGCAAGTTATTTTAAAAAATGGATTAAAAGAAATAGATAAAATGCTCAGTCCAAAAGTCTAGTAGTAAATGGAAACTTGGCCTGATAGAGGATGGAACAAGCATATGTCCTCTCCATGCTGACTAGTGCCTTCCCTGGCATCACCAGCTTTCTTTTAGGATTTGGTCAATGCTTCTGCAGCATTTTCAGTATTCTCTGGTTTGAACCCCTCAAAGTTTTTGTGGTGTCTGACAACTCTTTCTTCCCAAACAAGGAGAGAAAGCTGCACGCACTGGGAGAAACTAATGGTATTGAAAATCTGCTGAAAGCAGAGTGAGAGAGGAAGGAGAAGAGAGGATTAAGGAAAAAAAAAAAACACCCTGCTTTAAATCCATCCTTTTGTTTTATGGCCGATATAGCACTCTCTTTGACATATCAACAAGAAAGGAAGAATTGAAATCAAATGAAAGGGTAGGAGATTAGAAGAGAATTGTCTGTAGTGTTTCAACAAAGCCACTGATGGCTTGTGCCAGCGTGGGCTCCTCTCCCCCCACCTCTCCCTCTCCGTTCCCCCTCGTTACACGATACTGCTTGGGAACATGTTATCAAGGACTGAGAATCAGGCCAGTGGCTGCTGATGTTAAAAGGACATGACATGTGCACAAGGCAGGGCATAGGGACTGGCTGCACATATTAAAGGCAAACACATCACAATCCGATTAGTAGAAATGGAGTGTGTGTGCTGGCTCTGGGAATTAATTTTTTTTTTTTTTAAAGTAATACTTCTGTGCTTTTTCTATTGATTGATTTATTTTTGAAAGGAGTAATTCCCTTCTAGCTTTCCTCTCCCCTCCCTCCTTCTCCCCACCTTCAATTCCTTCATCCCCATGTTTTCACCTCACTGGAGCTCCTGAAGAACAGGAGTTCAAAGGCAATTGGAGTAAGGGGGAAAAAAAATTGCAAATGCAAAGAGCTCTCTAATCTCTTTTTGACCTGTCCTGTCCAACAGGCAATTTCTGCAAATCTAACACAAACTTGTAAATCTTCAGCACTGGAAGGGATAAAAGCAGCACATGATGTTTCGTTAGGATTTAAGCTGACTAGCTAAAAGTCTCTGTATATACATTTATGCTGGCTATGTTTTTAAAGTTGCTTTAAAAGAGTCTCATCTTGCTTAATACATTAGTTAGCCACCAGAGCTTTGATTATTTTACTAGAATCTATTTTTTGGTAGCTTTCTTTCAATATTTCAGTAGGAAAGAAGGGAAACAAGTTCCTGAAGGAAGGTTAGATTTCAACAAGCTGATACTTGGAAAAAACCATAAATTTTTCATTAGATTCAGCATATTTTATTGAATGCAAAATATTCAATATTTGATATTCAATATCTATAATAATGTGCTGGGATTCTGATATAATGGGCAATACTCTGCTATTGGGCTGCAATCTTCTTGTTTGTTTAATTCTAAACAAAAATGAATAATTAAACACATGTAAATTTAAGTTTTATGTATAGTCCCCCTGAGGATAAGGAAATTTCTTGTCTGCCTGAAGTTGTACATGCTGGAAGTAGTTTGTTGAGGCCCAAAGTTTCATCTCAAGTCATTACACTCTGAGGTATCCTTGCTCAGCAAATCACTTAAAAGCCTTCTCAATTTTAAGCATGAGCCCAAAGCCTGCTGCTTAGTGCTCATTTGGGTAATGTGTGTGGTCATGAGGTTAGTCCAAGGGAAAGGTCAATGGGCAGAGGAATCAGACAGGCTCTGCAAAAACTCAACATGGTAAATACATAGAATTTGGCAAGAGGAAAACAGATCCATGGGGAAAAGGAGAAGTTCAAATGAGGTAGGTGGACCTACATGGGCATTCTCGTTTCCTTCCTTCCCACAGCTTCCTCTGTTCCTATAATCTCAGCACAGATGTTTCCTTTTTAATCCCTGGCTCCAGCTGGCAGTGCATCTCTGCTCCACCGTACTTAGTCGCAATTACTGCAGACATTAACTCTGCACATGCTTCGGAAATTGACTGCTTTTTCTTCCCTTGGAAATGTTGCTCATCATCAGGTTTTTTAACAGCCAGAAATAAAGGCCATTTGTGTACTGATGAATCCTATTCCCTTCAAGATTTGTAAGAGAGATAAAAGGCACAAGAAGCAGGCTTAAAACAATAGCTGGCAGCGTGGAAAATTTGGAGTTTTAATTTACAATACCTTCCTTTACTAGTGCTGAGATTCATCATGTGATGGAGGAGGAATGAGAAGAATGTCAAGCTCAGGCCACATTCACCTGCCTGCTATTACTTTTCCAAACTGACCACAAGCCCTTTATATATTTCTTTTGATTAGCAAAGCAGAGGCCTTGATATATTAAGCTGATTTCAGGGTATGTTTTGTTGCAGATGAACTTTAATTTACTAATGGAGCAGGGGGGAGTCCATCAAAGTGTCTGGAGTCAAAATTACAAAATCTAGATCTGACCATTGAGTGCACTCGGTTCTTCTCACCCAGGCATGAGACCACCTCACCTCATCTTCATCCATTTGTGATGTGGTGCTGCTGAATTGCCATCAAAGCCCTGGTATAACCCAGTACAGATTCTTGCTGGGAAAAATATAGCTGGTCCCTGGGCTTGGCAGCAATGCAGAGTCCTCCAGCTGCTGAATTCAGCAGGACCCAGTTTATCTTGAATGTTCTGCTTTTTAAGGTATCCATATTCAGCAACTTTCCACTGGATGTACAAGTGATCTGAGCCAGCCACGCTTCCACAGCAGGTGGGACTAAGAGGCACAGGAGCAGTGAAGAACCTGGAGACTCAGATGCTAGGTATGTCACTTTATTTGCTTTGATGAAAATTCTTAAACAATCTAAATAACCTACATGGTGCAGCTTTAAAATTACGTGGAAATGCTCCAGTTAAGCTGGTCTCTGTCTTTTTCTCATGGACTGATTTCCTACACTTCTCTAAAACTCTCCAGTTAAGTCTGTTAATGAAGTTCCTGTGTGTTGCTCACCTTGTTCTCCTTGGTGTTTGCTGAAAGCACTGAATAATTTCCCACTGCTTTCCACTCCATACCCATGAAGGAGGCAAACAGATAACATGTCCAGCATTTCAAGTGGCTGCTAATATGACGTGTACAACTTCAGACATTAATGCGAGCACACGGGATAAGAGGATAAAGTTGGCAACAACCCCAGGTCATCTTGCCTATAAACCATCCAACCACTGCCCTCCAGGTAAGAAACTGGAAACCTGTGCTTATCTCTACCAGTTAGTGTTCCTAGGCGAGCAGACCATTACAGATTAGATAGATGTGCTGTTACAGACACAAAAACCTTTTAAAGCCCCGTGAGAGCTTTCAGTATGGATTTGAACTACTTCTCAGTCAATAAGAAACACGGGATTTGTTTGACAGTGACAGTTCTAGGACTAAAATGAGAGTGTTCTGCTCAATGATAACAACTCTGTATGTTCCTAGTGGAAAACTTGCACAGACATGTGTACAGTTTTCCCATAAATGGTCATAAAATCTTGATTATTATCTAAAAGGAGAGGTTTATTCACACAGTATTGCCTGATTCTGTGTGCAGTATCATTACACCCCACTGAAAGGGCACAATAATGGAGTTTTGTGGCTTCCCCTACCAAGTGTTACCCATTCACTGATGGAGAGCAGGAAAGGAGAGTGAGAAGAAGAAAACAAAGCTAGAAGTTCTTGGAGACAACTCAATTTAGAAATCATCTTTGTTAAACACAGGGAAAGTACAAAATGAGCCCTCTTCGAAGCTTGCTCAATAAAAGCAATAACTTTTGCCCAGCTTTGGCTTTTCTTTCAGTCTTTTAGTCAAGGTGAAGTGTGTACACAGGCATTACTGAGATCAGCTATTGGTAAATTAAAGAAAACAGTAAGCACAGCTTAGCTACTGCAGAGAAGCTAACTGTGTAAAATCTGCTACATAAGGAAAACAGAAAGAAAAGAGAAAGTTAATGATTTTTTTTAGCTGTGGGACTTCTCTTTGCTCCTATTTCATGTAGCATGCCAAAGAATTGCCACAAACTGTTTGATATCTATTAGAAAAAAATTATAAAAATGAGTGGAGGCTTTTGAATTGTGAGCAGTTTCACAGGAAAAACAAAAAACCTGTTTAAAAAATAACTTGTGCACCCCTCGAAGAAAAGAAACAAAAACAACCCAAATTTATGTCGCGTAGAACCCATTAAGGAGAATTAAGATGGAGCTACAGTGAGACCTGATGCAATAAAGCTTCTACATTGTAATATTTAGCATTTGAAACTAGATCCAGGTGACTTACAAAATAGTTGGGCTTCTGAGAATGAACATCAGTAAAAAGATGTAGCAGTAGTCACATTCCTTGGAGGATGAAGGTATTTCAAAGCATTCTGTCCTCACCCTCACAATTCCTCTGCTTTAAACCATAGCAATAATTAAAGATATTTTTCTTTGTTAAAGAAGTTTTGCAAGTTTGTCAGCTTTAGCTTTTCATTAGTCGATCTGGTTTAACTGGTAGTTCAAAATATTTAAAGGAACTAATCTGCCCCAGTTAATCTTTTAATAAATCCACTGCATTTTACTCTATGTATTTGTTGTGTGGAAAGTCAGCAAGACACTCAGCTTCTGTATGCACCCAGCCACATTCATAGCAGTGCTCTTCAACCTTTTTTAAACTAATTTCCAGAATCTCACAGGCTGGTTGAGTCCCTCACTACATGAGCATGTCAGCTGATGCCATGTAAAGTCTGGAGAAGAGATCAAGTGTCTGCTCTTGATGTGCCCTCTCTCTAATAAGAACTGGCTTCTGTGGCAGAGTTGAACAAGAATTCAATTGGGATGGAAGTTAATGGGATTTATTTTAGTTGCTGAGGTGCTGGGCAGTGGATGAACCTTTGAGTTCACTTGGACTTCCAAGCTATGTCAGCTTGTTCTCAGTGGTCTCAGTGCCTTTTCCCAGCCTTTTTCTGGTCTTATTTTTGTGACTACATAACTCCAGAGAGGACAGTAGTTGGCGCTGTGGATCTAATTTCTACACTGCGGATATCTGGAGGAGGATTGCCTTTGACTTCCCTTACTGTGGTCTCATAAAATTAATTTCCTTCAGTTTGGGGGCAAGTTGTGTTATTTCGGTCTGCATCACAGTGCAGACTGTGGGATGACTGAGAGATGAAAGTGCATTTTTAATACAGACACACACAAATCTAGACAGAGACCACAATTCCCTCTTTCCAGTTGCCTTATAGAATCATAGAATCATAGAATAGTTTGGGTTGGAAGGGACCTTAAAGATCATCGAGTTCCAAACCCCCTGCCATAGGCAGGGACACCTCCCACTAGATCAGGCTGCCCAGTGCCTTGTCCAGCCTGGTCCTGAACACCTCCAGAGAGGGGGCATCCACAACCTCTCTGGGCAACCTGTTCCAGTACTTCACCACCCTCACTGTAAAGAATTTCTTTCTTATGACAAGTCTAAATCTACCCCCTTCCAATTTATATCCATTGTTTCTAGATAACAAGCATGTGAGGTTTGTAATGAAGGAAAAACTAAAGTATCAACTTCATGTCTTATGAGGAAGAGGAGCTGGCTCAGAGAAGTGATCCTCCCTAAACCACAAATACTAGTGTAAGAAGCAGGGAAAATGGAGAATAGAGACTTTTCCCATACTGTTTTTGAGGCACATATTAGAAGGTAAGAAGTTCATCATATCAGCTCCTAATTTCAAATGTTTATCACATAATTTTCATAGGAGTTTCTGGATGTTACCTATCTGTTTTAATTTGGATCCAGCGGTCATGTGGTTTTCTTCTTTACTCCCTGACTAAATTAACTTGATGTTTAGATTCACATTTCTTGAGCTGATTGTCTTGTTATGAATTTAAGCCGGCTTCCCACCAACGCTCTTAAATAATTGATACAACTTGAGTGTTTCCCTGGGAAAATGTATGTCTTAAAATATTTGCAAACACCAAATTTTTATTAAGATTTAAATTTGAATTGGCATATCTCTTGAAAATATTAATCTCTGTTGTGTTTATAGGCAAAATTTAAGTTTTTGGCAAGTTGACATGTAATGTTTTTTCTCTAGTTCACTCCAAAAGGAACAAAAATTGTCTCAGACTGCAAGTTCAAATGGAGATTTTCCAAGTGACAGTATTAGAAAATCTCATTCACCATTTGAATATTGAGCTGTCTACTTTTTGATCCATACACTGTCTCTAAACATCCATGATAACAAAGCTAGTAAACACTTTTTATGGAATTAGACTCATCAGTCCCATGTTATCACTAGATGGAATTCAGAAGCAAGCAAAAGGAGAGCCAAGAGATGTGCTGCAATGGGTTTGCCCCAAAGGAATGGCCCAAATGGCCCAATGTCTATTCTAGCCTTCTAAGAGAACGTTAGAACATGATTGCTTTTTTAGCCAAACAAAACAGAATGAAACTACAGAAAGAAAAAGGTGACTCCAAGATAAGGGACTATAAAAGCCAGCAAGCTAGCTTCAGAAATATTAAAAAATTCAGACTTTCCCTCAGTACAAAGTAATCCCACTCCCTACACCACATTACTTAAAGCTGTAGGGAGGAAGGGAAAAAAAAAAAAAAAAGGAGAAATAAAAAGGCAAGGAAAAGCCTTTTAGGTCAGGTAGTCCGTCCCTTGCTGATCCAGGCATGCTGCTGACAGTATTCTCACATCCATGAGTGCTTTGTCCAGGCTACTTTAACTCCATTGCTGGGGCTTCCATCTATTCTCAAGAGGGATCATTCCATTTATTTGTTATGAGTTAGCTGTATGGATTTTTTTTTAAGGTTTATTTTTATTTTCATTGACAAACCAAGCAATAAAGACTGGGTAGCCAGGCCCGAACTTCTCCACAGCACAGGTTGTTGGGGGTTTTTTTATTCCCTGAGAATGGGAAAAAGCTTTCAAAGCAGAGAGTATCACCTCCCCCTTGCTGCTTACCATCACGAAACCCTGACTACAGAAGCGTCTCATTCATCCCCTGAAGTGTAATCCCTTGAGATCTTAGAAATACTCCATAACCTGAAAACACTTTTTGTTTTGAAGGATAAGAAATAATGGACTGTTTCCACCATAGCTAAAATGCAGGGGTTTGTCTTGAATTAGTGTCAGCTTTTACTGGGACATGGGGGCTTGTGTGTATTTCTGAACTAGACATATGTTATGATCCTACATGTGTTCTCTGCCACGTTAGCTCTATTACTAAGCAGAGTCTGTCTGTCTGAGGGTCTGCTTTCCAGTATCAGACAGTTTTGAGCTGGATTCTGATTTGCTTTACGCCACAACTTGAAATCAGACAGTCTCCATCAGCAGGATGATTGATGCCAGCATGAAGCAGAGGTGGGTGAGACTGACCTCACGCACTTTGCATTTCAGGCAGGAATCAAATTTTGCTTCCCAACTTTCACCTTTGGTTATAGGCAAGCCATATCTAGCTTTGCAAAGGGAAACAGCTGAGGGAAGAGCTATACAGGGGGCAAGATGCAGTTGCATTTTATTCTGCCTGTGAATTTGCAGGCTGCTGTGCTGGGCATCCAGCTCTTTGTACTAACAGGAGTGCTAATATGATGTATTAAATGTCACACCAGCCTCGCTGGCTATGCATATCTCTCCTGTTGTACTGCCTGTTTATGCTTATTCAGCTCTTTGAATAATTTAACACATTTCATACTCCAAATTACCCACAACAGTTTGACGGGGCTGCTGGCAGTTTACTTGAAACACTCAGTGTTAGGTCAAAGTAGGGCCCAAGCATCTGCTAAATAGAAGGACATTTCATACTTAGCAAAGCATAATTAGATGTATTCCTGCCCACTTTTCTTTGAAAAAAATACGTAAATCCATGCTAATCCCAGTGGTACCATAGAAATAGAGGGCTATACTCGATGCTGCTATGTATAGCCCTGCACCAGGAGTGATTTGGGCTGAAGAAGAGTAATTGTGGAGGCCAGTAATTGTGGAGGACAGATAAAACTAAGCAAGATGACACAGCTGTATCAGCACGTCACTCATACAGTTGCAGAGCAGAGGTACTGATTGCCTGGGTAATGGAATTAGGGATTTGGGAAACTTCACTGACAGCAAAGCAATATTCTTAGTGAATTTATTGGAGACTTAGAACAGCTTTCCATGGGCAGAATAACAAGCCTAGAAGCTAAAGGTAAAGGTCCCTTAAGTTGCCAGATGACCTGGTGAAGAAAATAAAAATCTTCATGCTGTTTTTTCTATTCCAGAGGGGATGTTAATACTTTCAGTCAGCAACTCTAACATCACTAAGGGAAGGAAAGACCCCGTCTCGTTACCTGTCTGAACATCAAGCTGACCATTTGCAAATGAACCTCCAGGGCTGGAGATGGCAGGTGGCTCAGTGAGCCCAAGAGGAGGCTCAGAGGGGACCTCATAGTAACTTCTCAGTACCTGAGGGGGTCCTACAGAAAGGCAGGGGAAGGAATTTTTAACATAATATCGGATGGGAGGACTAGAAACAATGGATATAAATTAGAGGGGGATAGATTTAGACTAGACATAAGAAAGAAATTCTTTACAGTGAGGGTGGTGAAATACTGGAACAGGTTGCCCAGGGAGGCTGTGGATGCCCCATCTCTGGAGGTGTTCAAGACTAGGCTGGACAGGGCACTGGGCAGCCTGGTCTAGAGGGAGGTGTCCCTGCCTATGGCAGGGGGGTTGGAACTCGATGATCTTTAAGGTCCCTTCCAACCCAAACTATTCTATGATTCTATGTATTGCTGGAACCAGAGTTATAGGAGGTGCCCATCTCAAATTCTCAGGCTTCACCTTTCCCTGTCATTACTTAGCTCAGGGGATTTTCCCTCCTAACAAGGCAATGCTCTCCCTTGCCTTGAGAACATTTCTGCTGGATAGATGGAAGGGAGAAGTGGGAATGAAGAAAACAGAGTACAGTCCTCAGCTGGAGGACTGGATCTAGTCATCCAGTTCAAGATTAATGTGAGTGGCAGTCTATATAAATGCCAGTGCTGTTTAGGAAGGAGATGAGAGAGATAGACAAAGTACCTGGTATATGAGCCTATCTGGGAATGAGGTGTATTTAGCCACTAAGATTGTCATCTGTTTTTTTATTATAAGCAAAGTGTGAAATGAGCATTGCTTTGCCAACAGTGCCTATTTGACCCATATTTTGATGAGGTGAGGCTATGTAATAGTTCACAGTGGACCATTTGAGCCTACTCTTGAAATTCAGGTAGCTCAGCAATAAATCATTTACCCTGGCATGGTGCTGCTCAAACTGATTTTTGGGTGTAGCTGGCAGGAGCTTTGAAACTGCTGAATGCATGCGGCTCCAAGCCACTCTATTACAGCAAGTTGGGAGGAGACCTGATCTCCCCCAGGATCCACCCAACTCTCTTTCAGCACCTCTCCACATTCTCTCACTCAGACAGAAACCAGAGAAGGGGCAGGACCACAAAAAGGTGAGTGTTTTCGATTAAGCATTAAAAAATATTCTCAGCCGTCCTAGCGCATCAGGTGGGAGGAACCTCTCCCCAGCCCAGCTACTCACAAAGTGATGATGCAGGACGCAGTCAGCAGAGATATTTGCAAAGTGACAGGAGGGCTGTGATTGAGTGAACCTCCCAAGTCTAAAGCTCCACGCTGTACTGGAGGATATGCTGAAAATCTTTCATGGGGATTTGCACATCCTTACAACAACTGAGGGTCTGTAATGAAATGTTTGCTTATCATCCATTTAACCCGCTTCGAAGCAGTCTGAGCCTGCATTGTAACCTCAGGTCAAAACTATTTTGGATAGCACAAACTCATGATAAACACATGCTTTTGAAGGTTAGAAAGCCATCAGTGGGAGACATCAGATTCGCTTCTTTATTATTAGAAGGGGAGAAAATCCAGGAGTGTTCAGAGCAGCAAGTTTTGTATAAAACATGAAAAGCAGATGGGGGAGGCGGCAGAAGGAAGGAGAAATCTTTTTTTTTTTTTTTTCTTTTATAGCAAACAACATTGCTACTGCAGCAAATCCTTTTTCCTTGTAATTTAAGATTGTGCTTGAAATAAGGAGCCAGCTGCACCCGGGGGGGAGCAGAGGGCAGCCTGTCCTTTTGGGTGCTTGATTGGCTGTTTCGTGTATACCTGATAATTACCAGAGAGCTGGTAGGAATCCAGTTGTGCTACTTCAACGTGCACCAAGCAGCATCCACAGCAGCCCTCTTTGGTCTGAGATCTCTGAAGGAATGAAAGAAGACTGCCATGGAGCACAAGCCTTTACTAATAGCAGGTGATAGCCTTACCTAAACTTCACTGTGACTGGATCTGCTAAAGGTCTGTGCCTGCCTTGGGGTTTTCAGCTGTGTTAAGCAAGCTAGATCAAGGTATTTCACTTAGAAAACACATCTTTATTTCTCAGCTTCACATAGAAGTCCTGCTACTCCCTCTGTGATAAGGGAAGACTCCCAAAGCACAGTTTTAAGTGCTCTTTCACAGACATGGTTTTTAACAGCACCGTCAGTGTCTGGGGCTAATAGCTGAAATTAGTAGAAATGGGGCAGAAGGTGGGAATCTCTTTGCACACATCAGCTCTGAGCTACAGCTGACTGCTTGAGTGTTGTGCAGACAAACTAAAAACACCTTTATTGTTTTTCTGTATGTATCATAATAGATGTGGGCATGTCTCTGTATACATACACACACATTTGAAAGTCAAAGACTCATCCCTCAAAATCATGCATATGTTTTTGTCACCTGTCTCTGGACAGTCTTTCCTCTATAAAGACTTGAGCTCTCTGCTATGTCTTTTCCCTTTCCCTCCAGTGCTAGCCTCATTATGCCCAACCCAACAAGCCTTTCACTCTTGAAGAGCTTCTGCCTCAGCCCAATAATGCTGTTGTACAAGGTTTTCTACCACAAGAGCCAGCTACAGGTGTGAAGAGCAAAGGAACTGAAAAGGAAGACTTCTCCACCGAGAGGACCTCGCATTTCCTCTTGTCCCAGGACATCCGTGCTTAGTGGTCTCAGTTTCCAAGGTAAAAGATGCTGCTGTTTTTTATTATTTTTGTTTTCTTTTTTTCCTCCTAATGGTCAGAGATGGCAAACTCCCTCTGAGATCTGTGTGTTCAGCTTTGTTCTTTCTCCCTCCCCTGCTGTCACCAGTAATTAAAACTGAGCGAAAAGACTGAACATGCTATTTTTTGAATAGATATTTGAAATTTAAAGTGGAAAAAAAAAAAAAAAGAAAGTTGTGAAACTTGTCAGATCAATGATTTGACACATATTATTTAGCTGGCTCTAAATATTCTGGAGTGAGAACTTAGTTAACAACTTGTTAACAAAGCATAATTCGGAATAAAACCCCACTCTCTCTTTGCTAACTACATTTGCAATATGGGGCTGGTTCTAATAACTCTGTCTCACAGATATCAATTTGGTCCTCCCTACTGCAGTTTCTAAGAGGTTTTGACATTCTAGTGCACAAAACTAGAATGGAAACAAAATACAGAGGCAATGTCCACCAAAGCCTGATGCCCAAGATACTGCTGGACACCTTGATGACACTTGGGCCAGGTCACACGTGGGACCTTGGTGCTGAGGAACTCAAACCAGGACTCTTTGTCAGTGCTTAAAAAACAGGTTCATCCTACTAATGAGGCACTTGAGAATGAATGACATATGAGAAGTGACTCCCTTGAAGATAAGGGTAAAACCACAATAAAGAGCTTGTATTTCTCATGCCTGCTCTGTATTCTGCTGTCTCTGGCCATATTAACATCTTTTGGGCTTCTTTCAAAGGCTACTTTGAATGAAAGAAAAGTGGGCCTGTTTGTCCCCCAGAAGGCATCCTTTACACACTTGCACCTGTAAACAGTGGATTTTTCTGCATGAAATGGAAGGGCAAGCACATCCTGCCACCAATTTTGACTCTGTAGAGTGGTGTAGCACATAATCTCTATTTTTCCTATGATTTGTTTGTGACTGTTGCTAGGTAATGCCTTTCCCACTAAGCATCAGTGAGCTAATGTGAAGGCTTCCGAGAATGTTTCATTATATAATTAAGCCTTTGGTGGTGTTGACTTCTACTTTACCAAAGTCTCATATGTTTTTTGTGTGAGTGAAAAAAAACCCCACATGGTTGTGGCATTGGCATTGCAAACTGGGAAACAAAAAGGACCACTGAAGCCAACGTAATGTGTTGGTAACATTACTGTATTCTGTTTTCTTTTGTTATTTGTTACACACAGCTATTCCAGTGGTATCTAGCTAGACTCAATGTTTTTTAGATGGAAAACATGACGAATACATGCAATATATGACCCACTGGAAACATCACTAGATCCCAAATATCTCTCTGGACTCCATACTCCATTGAACAAATGCAGTCCCTTTATTCTGACATCTGGACACTTAGTCTAACAGTGACCTTTGCTTCCCAGGGACAGGACTGAGATACAGAAGTGCTACTTCAAGAGAATGTGACTGGCTAGACTGAAAGTGAGAGGGGAGATTTTTCCCAAGATCTTCAGACATCTGGACCACAAGGTACTGTTAATTTTGCATAATGAGCAGGACGAAGAAAGGGATGATGTGTGAGAAGATGCAAAACCAAAGCAAACAACTCCCCCTCACACACACCCAGTATAGAATACAGAGAGTCTGTATTTTGTCAGGTTTAACACTAAATTTCAAGATAGGTAAATTTTACTGCAAGGGGAACACTTGGACCTCACAGTATACAGTGAAACTGTGATGCATAAAACAATCATGATGGAAATTTGCTTAGCTTCAAGGATGCCTAGCAAATAAGCAAGGGGAAAAAAAAAAAAAAAGAATGAGGCAGCTTTGATCAGTCCTGGCACCGCGTGTGAAAGTCTAGCTTAGTTCTAAGACTGCCAGGGCAAGTGAAAGAAGAGCCTTTGTAATTTCTGTCTTACAATTATGTCACTCAGTTCTGTAGCCTTCATTCTCCCCGTGCAATTTGTAAGAGACGACAAGTCATTCAAAGTACCTCTGTTTACAGAGAGCCTGAGTAATACAACACCACGGTCGGGGAGATTCCATGAACTGCAGACCCCGTGTTGACAGATGGGGTTTGTGGCTGATTGTTTGATGGGCGCCGTGGGTGAGGCTGTAGGGGAATAGCAGGAGAAGAACAGGGCGCTGGGGTTTTTTGAGCTGGGAGGTCACGTAGGTTACTGGGGAGAACAGCTTTCAGTGTTTTTTCTATTGCTTTGTTATCTAGGTATTGGTGATGAAGTTTTAATTGGGGAAAGGCAAAGGAGGACTATGCTCTCGTCCTGCACAGCTATATGGATGCTGCTGCTTGCAGGATTTCAGAAGCTGCTTGCTTCCCACCAGCCAAAAGGGAAGATGAACAAGGTGGGGACTGCAGCATTCATGCAGGGTATCTCCTGTAGATAATGCTGATTTGGTGAGCAAAGCCAAAACAATATATCTGAAGATATAAATGCCTTGCTAGGAATGAACATAGCATAGGCAGCAGTCCCTACCCACTGATAATACAGCTTAACCCAATTCAGACAATTTCTATGGCTTGCTAAATTTCAGGAGTCTCTGCTGGATCCATGTAGTATCAAGCTAGTGACTAAATGCAATACATTTTCATTCTGTAAAGAAAAAAGAAAACCAAACCAAAAAGCATCCCACAAAAAAACAAAGCACAGTCTTCATGGTTTGTTGCACACAAGCCACTCAATAGCAATTAGCTAATATCACCTGTCCTCCTCCTATGCAGGCTTCCCAATACTGCAAAGCATATTTTGGATATTTGATTGCTATTATTTATTAGGTGTCTCAAAGCATTCTGGATCCCAGTCACAGAAGCTCTTGTGTTTGAGGGCTGTAAAAACGAAGAACAAAAGAAGAGTCCCCAACTAACATGCTCCCAAAGAAACTACAAGGCAATTGGCAACAGATGAATGCCAGCAGAGGCAGAGCAGTATGCTGGGAATGATTATAGCAGAACCATCAGCATAAAAGGCAGTGCTCATGAAATACCTTTAATCTAGCCACCAGTGATTATTCTTTTCTGGGCAATCAACTCTTCTTCCCCCCTTCTTTGTAGTATCCTTCCTCCCCCAACTCTGTAATATCTCAGAGGATGTAGCAAGGCAGCATTCAAAGGTGCTGTGCTCTTGTAAGAGACCAGTCTTCATTCTCGTCTCCATCAGGTGAGAGACAGAGATTTTCAAACCAGTTAAAAGTACTCCCCAAATGAAACAAGAGACAGATCCCCAGGATCCCGGCCCTGGGTTTCTCACCCTGAAGCAGAAGACAACGCTGTCATTCAGAACAGCAAGTTCCCATTCACAGTTATTTGTCATGTTAATTACTAAAGACAAAATTCTCCTTCATCTCGATCCTGCAGGTCAAAGCAGAGAAGTACAGCACTTCACAACATCAAACTTCACTTTCATCTGGGTACAGGACATAATTCTGAAATTCTTTTTGATCGATTAGAAAAAAAAAAAAAGAAAGGGAGACAATTTGAAAGTTTGCTAGTGACTGGGGTTGTCATTTCTTTGTCAGAATCAAGGTAAAAGGAGCCTCTAGTCATTAGAAGTTGGCTGGGTGTGTCCATAAATACACATCCTTACCAGAGCAGGTAAAGCCTGAGTAAGAGCCATGAAATTGACAATTTCTTTCTTCTGTGTTCAAGCAGGATCCTCATCACATCATTCTGGCTTTTAATCCAAGTCATTAGCTCTATTAGATCCTTGTGTACTGTGCCACAGGATATACTCCTGGCTTGAAATCCAATATTTTCCATAGAAAGTGGATGCAAATCATGACTGTAATTTACTACACAGTGTACCTACATGCTCCCACATTAGCTGTAATCTCTGTCATGCTCACGCCAACATTCCAGCAGTATTTGGCATTTCATGAGCACACGATTTATCACTGAAGTTCACGCAAAGTTGCAAACCCTAACAAGGCTTATCAGCTTTTACAAACCATCTCTGTCCACCGGAGTGTGACATGCTGGGTATAATTCCACTCACAGTGCAGTCATCGGATGTGAAGGGGGGAGGAAAAGAGAGAGGAGGCTTCAAAGCAGCCTTTCGGATCGCTTTAAATGAATCATGAAATCAAATGTCCATAGAGCCTCTAAGTTCCTGCAGGTGAGATGTAACCTGTGAGCTGGGCACTTAGAGCAGCCTCTCAGTCAAATAAAATCTTCTCATCGTTACTGATGGGGTAATTACGCCTTGAAAAAGAGCAGTGCAGTGGCTGTGGAAGGGGAGAGGGACCAAGAGCTCAGTCCCAGTAGTGACACTGGGGGCAGATGAGGTCAGTCAGCCTTGGTTTACCTGCTATCAAGGCAGAAATCATCACAGTTACTGGGTTTATTCTGTGGACATAGCAGAAAGTATATAAGTATTTAAGCATATAGATCTTTGCCTCTAAGGTTTTAAAAGATAGTGGTATTGGTATGAAGAACTCTGTATCCTGCTTTTCTTCTCGTTCAGCCCTATCTTTGGGACAAAAGCAGAGATGAGAAAGCTTGAAATAGAGCTAGCAGTACCTGTGTTTTAGTACGTCTATGCCCCTGGGTATATAACACCCCATCACCACCCCTTTCCTGCTCATCAGACACAAGTGTGACATGCTGATGTGGGTGGATTTTGATTGAGAAATGAGCTACTGTTTGTATTGTCATCACAGAGCTCTCTAAAAGCATGAAGTGGGTCTGAAAAAATCAGGATGTTAAAAATGAACCTTATATGCATGTTTTTTCCCACCCTTTCTGCTATGTTTTTTTGATTCTTCAGTCCGCATTTGTGTCACTTGTGTATGGTGTTTTGGGGATTTTTGGGTATGAGTAGAAGTCATACACACCTCTTTTATAACAAGACATGGCAAATGGTTGTTCTCTCTCTCATTTAATTCCATGATACCGGGAGTCAGGCTGGTAAATTTGTCTTGAAGTAATCCCTTAATTAGTGTGTAGGCTCTCACAGTTACATTGATTTAGCTGAGATGTTACAGCATACACCAACTGAAGGTGTGTACCCTAATATTTGGAATTTAAAAAAGAGTAGCCAAAGTGAGTACAGGATACAGCAATTTACCCCATGTCAGGAGAACCATTTTTAGGAGATCTTAATGTTACAAAATGAAAAATGATTCACTGAGCAGCCTGATCTAGTGGGAGGTGTCCCTGCCTATGGCAGGGGGGTTGGAACTCGATGATCTTTAAGGTCCCTTCCAACCCAAACTATTCTATGATTCTATGAATTGCATTCTAAAAGTCCAATATTTAGGTAGTTCTGTATATGATGATGTGCAGCTTGTTAATGTATTCCCTTGTTAGTGAGATCTTTAGAGACATTGGTGTGTCCATTTAATTGCTCACTCACTGTGCTCACCCTGGCCACAGCAGCCTGTGTTACTTTGGAGGCAGAATCCCAAGCTCGACTCATTCCACTGGTTGTGACCATCCCACTCAGGAGCATCCCAGCAATTAAAACAGGTACAGTCACACCTATGGACACCATCCCTTGTTTATCTTCCACTACTATTTGCACCTATAGACCACATCATCATTTTCCAATATTGCTTCCTCCTGTCTTCCCCAGAAGCTTTTTTGTTGAGGTTATTAGTGGAATCCAAGGCACAGACATTGTGACTTGGTGCACAGAAGCAAGTTCCCACGGCTTAGATCATGGTCAGATAACTGAGATGGTGGTGTTCNCTCCCTGTCTGCCCCAATGACTGGCACATGCTTAAACCGTGGCCAGATAACTGAGATGGTGGTGTTCTCCATTTCTTACTCTTTGAAATGCATATTTTCTTCTCCTCACGATTCTGACATTGTAACATCTTTCTGGCTCCAGCAACAATCTGCATCATTTTAGATATATGTTATCCTGTACAAAAATACCCACCCACACCCTGTATCCTGAAAAAAAAAATCACAGCAGCCAAAACTCCAAATTTAGCTTGAAAAACGTAGTGCTGTGTAGACAAGAGGACATATTTTTCAAATGTGACTTGATAGTTTTTTGAGTTTTCTTCTCTGAAAACCATTTTTGTTATCAGAAACTTTTAATCTCTACGTTTACAACTCTACCTCCTACTGGGAGCTCCTGGGTGAGCTGGACCACCCAGCAGGGACACAGACTTCAGCAGTATTTTTGCTTTTCCAAGAATGAGGATGGTTTCATTGCAGATGTCAGATAGCTGCAAGCTGATGCCCTGTCCCTCTCCATCCTGTCCCATCCCCTACATCCTCCCTGCCCTTTCCTCGCATCTGCTTTTCACATTACTTTTGCTGCTGTCTCCTTGGTGCCTCACCTCCAGCAACTGAGGAAGAGGAGGAAGCAAGAACAGACAAAACAGTCTTCCTACAGCATTTCAGCCTGGCTATACAAACATTTGTAGCAGCTAAAAACAGCAGTCACAAGGAGATTCCTCCTATAGACCTACAATACTGGACTAGAAAGTACTCTATTTAGAAGCAGCCATCAGCAAATCTTCTGCCATCTGGTTAATCCTCTCTCCTTCCCCACCTCTCAGTTGCCAAAGCTGGAAACCCATGGCCAGAGTAGCTTTACACAAAAAACTTTCAATAACTCCCCTCCCTTTTTTTTTCTTCAAATATTTTAGGAAACTTGCAAACAGAGCAGCAGTTCTCAAAAAATAAATAAAAGCAAGTTTTGCTGCATTTTGGGAGGAAATTAACTCATGCATTTTGCAAAGTTCCCACCAGGCTCAGATTTGAGAGAGCAATGAATCACTCACTGAAAATGGCTGTTTTTCTCCTCTAGGTGCACAAGGGACATTCTGTGGGTGCTCTGTGAGAGCCCCATCTTGCCAGAGAGCTGAATCCAGCCCTGCTGCCTGTCAGTCCAATTCACAAGTGAGGGGCATTACTGTGCCCTCAACTTTCTCACCAAGGGCAGCTCTGCACTGTACTGGCCAACCCCATGTCCCTCTACAAGCATGCTGTGTTAGGATAGTCTTGGTTCTGTGCCATGATGTTCTTGTGCTGCCCAACCTAGTCTCTTCCAAAGATGTATTTCTCTAGGTGGAGCAAACAGACCTTTGCACTGCAAAGATTGTTCCAGCCCTCACTGGCCATGAATTTAACTTTTTTTTGTAAGACCATGCAGACACACATTAAAAATTATTCCTTGAGTTAGTTGCAGTTATTCCATGGCAAATATGGATCATCTTCATTTACCTAAGTCCTGAGCTACCACCCCATTGATTTTTTGTCATTAGATCCTCTGCTCCTCCACTGGTTGGTGGTGGCATCAAAGGGAACCTGACGTTTCTTGGGGCTTACGTTTTCATGAGGAACAGGTTATGAAGTCAAAGATCCTTCCCTGAGAAAGCCTTAACTCTAGGTCCATAAACAAGTCACCTCTATCCAGCAGCTGGAGGACAGATAGAGGGAGGCTGTCAGCCTGGGCACTCCAGCTGATCTTCACTGTCACAAAGAGGCATAGAAGGAAAAGCAGGCTGTAAGACAGAGAAGGACACATATCATGCCTTTACTTTGTAGAGCAATCTCGATGTTTTGTATGTTCTTATTGCTCTGAGTTTGTATCCCTTTCCCACCTGTACTTATGCTGTCTTTTCTCTGTGGCTTGTTATTATTTCTATTGAGCAATCTTCAGCCGGACTGGGAGATCTTGCAGTGACTCACTTACTTGAACATTATTGCCTAGTTCTTTACACAAGACAGATTGGATATGAATGAGATCTCTTGTCCTCATGAGCATTATATTTATTTCACAAGACATTTTCTTCAGAACTCTCCCCGCAATAAATTATGTGGTATATTTATTTTTTTCTTCTACCATGCTATAGCTCTGTAGGTTTTTTTTGTTTCTCATTTTTCAGACCCTTCTTCCATGATCTGCTGTTGTTGTTTTCTGTTTCTTCTTCTCACAATCTCTTAGCTATATCCTTGGGATTTTTTCCCTTGTGCATTTTTTAGCACAGTGCATGTATTTGATGTAGTCAAAATGAGAGCTTGAGATAAGTATTTAAAGTAACAAAACGATTTCCCTGTTTTATCTTTCAGATGTTGTGTAATGAAGGGGAAAAAAGGAAAGTAAAAAAAAAAAATCAGATGAAATGTTTTAAATGAAATATAGAGCTGTAGAGAATATGCTCATATATATCGTTTTCTGATCTTCATAATGCTGGCCAGGTGAAAGAATTTGGAGGTGCTTTACTTCTGAAGAATCACTTGTCTGAATTCCAGCATCTGCCTTTTGGAAGAGCCTAAAGAAATGCTGAAATCACAGGAAGGTGAGTACAGTTAAGGTGGTTGACA
Organism: Turnix velox; assembly: GCA_013400935.1. Lineage (NCBI taxonomy): Eukaryota > Metazoa > Chordata > Aves > Charadriiformes > Turnicidae > Turnix > Turnix velox. The sequence goes on from VZTY01005532.1 coordinate 93,292, forward strand.
CTGACATGGGACTTAAAGATGACATATGTCCATGAGTCCCATTTTAGGACTATATCTTGTTGTCAATGTATCCATCAAAATATCATTACATTCCCTTCCTTTCCACTTCTCCTGCCCAGTTTGCTCTATCCTCTCAACATTTTTAATCCCGGTTGCTTGTTGGAGATGTGCAAGAGCTCTGGGTTTAGTTCAGTTGAGTGGGGGTGCTGAAGAATAAGGTGGTTTGAATGGAATCTCAAATATGAGTAATTTGATGGGCAGCTTTGAAATCCAGGTACAGACTGGAATTTGAGCATCACTACTTTGTCCCCTTTCTGTTCTCCTAGCAACTTTAGACAGAAAGCCCTGGTTAGTCCCTGGCTGGGTTTAACCTCTTTTACCCCAAATCTGCCAGCTGTTTCTAACTTAAGAACCATCTCTAGTTGAAAGAATGGACAGGTTGGGAAGGAATATTTCTCATAATATGAAATCAGTGATGTCTTTCAAATGTTAATTTATTTTTCTATGTCTGTAAGTAGAAATTCAGTTACCCAAGCACTGCTCACAGGGGAAGCCTTTGAGGATCTATATATTAAAATGTATTTTGTGGAACAATGTCTGTCCTGGGTGAGAGTTAGTGTTTAACATGTATTATTAGAAAGGAGTACAGAAAGACATACAAGACCTGCCAGACCATTCCTCCAAGTCTGTTGCTGGACCTAGTTTAGCCACTAAGGATGACTATTTCACTTCAAGACTAGTTTCATGTCTTCTTTTTAAGGTGAAAACCAAATTTCTTTCCCTGGAGTGCAGTTCAACATCAGGACATGTCATTCAGGGAAGTGGTGGGATTTCTCTCCTTGGTGATGTTCAGGGATCACCTACACAAACCTATCCACTATCTGATCTGGTACTACTGCAGCTTCGGTTGGGAGGCTGGCCTAGAAACCTTTGCAGAACCCTTTCAAATGTTTATGGGGTTTGTTGTTTTTTCCCTATTTTTAATTTCTTTTCCTAAGGTATTGCAGTTCTGGTAAGTGTGTTACAGTAAAATAAGCAGATGGATTTTTTTGGAAGTATAGAACAAATACCCTGAAGGCAGAAAACAGTATGTGGAGAAGAAGACATGAGTGCTGAGGGGAGAGGCACTCATTTCTTTCCATTTATGAGTTTTAGAACCAGGACACCTACAAGGAGTTGAGAAATTTGTCTTGATTTGGATATGAGAAAAACAAACACTTCTGGGTACCTTTTCACAGTGAGACTGCCTGGCTTGTGATCCTCATCCTGTCTTGAGAAGGGTATTCAGTGTTTTAAACATTAAAGCTGGAACTAGCCTGACCCTGTCTAATCAGTTTGGTGTACATATCTTTCCAGTAGGAATTAAATATGTCTTGTCTCCTGTGGTTTTGTTAAAGGGCAGAGAGGAGGCAAGGAGCCTTTTGCCTTTGACAGCGTTTCATATGGTTGCCTGAAGTATCTTCTGCTGGGGAAGAAGGAGGGAAGAAGAGCTAAGTCCTCAAGGCTAATGCAGGAGAACTTTGTGATGGGGCTGGCTCCATCTTAGAGGCTTGCTTTCGCTGTGAATAGGGTGGAATCAGTAGGAGAAGGGTGTAGGAATAACATTGGCAAGGGAGAGATTTCATCCTTCAACACTGCCTCCAGAGGAAAAGCTCCTTCTCTGCCTGGAATGGCTTTACACCCAGGGTTGCTCAGCTAAGGATGTTCCACGTTAGGATGTATTGTGTAGAAGCTTAATTTTACCCTTGAGACAAGCCATGCTCTCTTGCTCCCTTTTCCATACATGTTCCTCTTATGAGATTAGTCAAAACCTTCTGCTGGCACAGAAACTGATGTCTTTTTTTGTGCAGAGCCAGGCTAGCAGGACTCAGCAAGGGGCTTTCTCAGCTCCAGCTGTTCTGCCAGTAGGTGTCCCTGCATGCACGGCTACGGTGGACGAGCTGCCTGTTCCCTGGAAAAACTGACTTCCAACACACCGAACTTCACATCATTCCTGATAGGAATTGTTCATATGGATTGTTTATTTTTTTCCCCTCCTATTTGACCTTCTGGTAGGAAGTTTAAACGAGTCCCAAAATTACATAAGCTAAAATTAAAAAGAAAGTTAGGGTTTTTTTTCATGGCAAAGCATTATATATAAATACTTTTGTCTCTATTTATAAACCACTGGGCAACCAGAGCTTAGATAGAAAATCTGAACTGCTTTACCCTGTTCTGCCCTAAACTCCTCTTCTGCACCAGGCATTCCAATAGCTTCCACAATTTTTCTCTTCCTTGTATTCTAGTTTTTTCTTGAAGCAGATGATGGTTTGGTACACTGCACCAAAGACAGACCAGATAAAACCAAAGAATCCTGAGCACCGAGGTCCTCAGCTGCTTGGCAGAAGGTCATTTGGAAATTTTACAGATGTTGGGAGTCTCAAACTTCAGGAAAAAACATCAGCTGGCTTTCACAGCTGTGTAGGTGAGTTTTTAGCCTTTTGCATAATGCTTTTTGCTCTGTGTTATAATCATAGAATCATAGAATAGTTTGGGTTGGAAGGGATCTTAAAGATCATCGAGTTCCAACCCTCCTGCCATAGGCAGGGACACCTCCCACTAGACCAGGCTGCTCAGTGCCTTGTCCAGCCTAGTCTTGAACACCTCCAGAGAGGGGGCATCCACAACCTC
>VZTY01005532.1:95982-113677 GCA_013400935.1 Turnix velox
CCTCAGGTACTGATAAGTTACTATGAGGTCCCCCCTGAGCCTTCTCTTCTCCAGGCTGAACAGCCCCAATTCCTTCAGCCTGTCCTCATAGGGCAGTTGCTCCAACCCTTTGACCATCTTCGTGGCCCTTCTCTGGACCCTCTCCAACAGCTCAATGTCCTTCCTGTGTTGAGGGCTCCAGAACTGGATGCAATACTCCAGGTGTGGTCTCACCAGTGCCGAGTAGAGGGGTATCCTGCAATTACATATTTGTATACCTACCAAATCAGCACCAGAAAGGTCTCTTCAAAGTCCAAAGTCTGTCACTGCTACTCCTCCTGGCAATCAGGGAATGGCAATTGCTAATGGAGGAAAATTATCTTTACATGCAATTGGGATTTTCTTTGCCCCACTGTGTGTCATTGCTGAGTAGTTTTTCCCCAGCACAAAACAGGGAATAGCTGTGGTGACAACCCTCGTGGTTGTGGCTCTGGGCCAGCTGAGGAGGGATAGGGAGCCACAGGTCTCTTGCACCCATGACCATTGGCATCCCTGCCCTATGACTTGTGGGGGGGACACAAAAGGGACACACTCTCACAGCCTTTCACTCCAGCTTTGAAGCAGGAAGCTTCATAAGGACTAGAGCCACAGCCATGAGTGGGGGGATGGCCCAATAAATGATTGGTAGAATATGAGTATGTATTGATTTAAGAGCATTCTTTCCTTTTGCCTTGCTTTTGTCTTCTAAGGCAACTTTCTTTTAAATTTATGTCCCACATTGTCACATCAGGAGGAAAATACATGAGAAATGTTTTGTTATTTCAAATTTATTGCATATTACGTCAGCTGGCATTGTGGACTCACAATATGTAATGCCCCATAAATTATGAAAAATAAATGTTTTATGGTTTTACTGCTCACTCTGTTTGAAAACCGTTGAGCTGGGGAGACTCACTGACCCCCGTACAAATTAATGTGCACATTATTTTCATTATCACAGCTTAGATGGGAAGTTTGAACATCTTTATATATTTATTTAAGGGAAAAAGAGGGCAGAAGTTGCTTGAATACAGTTAGTCTATCTGGTGAGAAGCAGGTATCATTTCACTCAGCTCATCACCTACTGCTTCCCTCACAGTTATTGTTATTCCAGGTCAAAGCTTAAAATCAGAATCTGAACTGCAAGGCCTTATTGTGAGCTTCCAAAGGTTGAATCCTGCAGTCTTTAGTTGGGAAACTAAACCTCCTAGCTGGTAGGATTTTGTCTACACAAGGACTGTGATGTTTGCAGAAAACTAGGGAAGCAGAAGTCAGGATCCTGTGGAAAGGAAGGCACCAAAAGATATTTCTGCCTGACTTTTCAGCCCTGCCTTCCCTGAGTGAATGATGGTGAGTGACAACCAAAGCAGAGCTGTGCATCGCAGCCCTGAGGGGCCTCACCAGAAGCAAAAAGGTGAATCTAAAGGCAGTGGAGATGTTAAACCATCTTGAACACGGCAGCCTTCAGCTTCAAAGGGGAGGGAAACGTCCTTACTCGCCTGCATGGGGAAGTGTGTTGTCCCATTTTTCTGAGGAGCAAGAGTTCACTTCAACATGTGTTGCATGGGAGGCGTGTGTCTTTGGAGGGGGAAAAGGCACAGTGAAGTGAGATACAGGGAATGGTGAGCTGCTCTCAGCTTTTTTTTTTTTTAATTTTTTCTTTCCTCTCGCACCCAAATATTTCCATTCCTTGCAAAAGGAGGTCAGGTGTTGCAGCTCTCCCCTGGGCAGTTTTTACATTGCACAGATCCACCACCGTGTTTCTAATAAAGCCATCAAGAGCAGAACCAGGAGCTCCCTGCATGGGCTTAAGCAATATAAGTCACTACTTCTGAGGACTTTCTTAACTTGGAGCAGGATGGACCGAAAAAATCTTCCAAGTTATTCTCTCCTAATTCAAGTCAGCTGAAACATCAAAATGTCGGGCAGATGGACAAGATCTTTGGCTGGACTCAGACTATTTTCTGCTGCTGCTAGAGCTATTGCAGTCAATGCTCAGAGAGTTTCAAATTTTTTTTCTTTTTTTTTCAATTATAAAATCAGTGAGCTTTTGAGAAATCAGCCTTTATGTAGGCACATAAAACTCTAAGGATACTAACTTGTCCTAAACTAGGTTAAACCTAGGACAAAAAATGTTGTTTTCCTTCTCTCCTTTCCCTCACTCTCTTCATTGCTAACAAGAGTTATTACTTGTGAAAATTACTTTCTTCTCAGATGTGTTCTTTTCAGAATTATCAATTCCAGTCGTGCCAACATTAACGACTCTGCACTAGGAAGACAAAACAAAAAATAAGCAAAGTTGCTACTTTCTTTTTATTTTTGCGGTGGTTTTCATAGTTGAAAAGAGACCCTGCCTTTGCCTCCGGCATCCAGTGGAGGGCAGTTAAGTACCACGATACAGAGAGAAGGCAACTTGCACCGCGGCGTAAAACTCTCAAGGAGGCAACCGATGATTGAAATTAACAGTTCTTTGGTCGTGTGAAATGCTACTTAGAAATACCTGAAGAATTTAAAAAAAAAGAAGTGGAAAGATTTAAGATTTTCAGTCTGAACCACTTTTTTTTTTTTTTTAACTGCTTTTTTTAATAGAGCAGGAGCAGATCTGAAAGTTTTCTTCAGCAGTTGAGGGGGAAAAAAAGTCTGATAACCCAATACACAAGTTTCAGGTGTTTCCTTTTTATATGTTAATCAGAATTTCTAGTATATGGAAGCTAATGAAAAGAGTTACTGACTTTCTTTTTGCTTCCTGTCCTCAAGAATCTTCGGGTTTTAAAACTCTATTCATAATTTCAGCATGAAGAATAATTTTTAAAGGAAAATTTTCCTTTCTTGATGTCTCAGCTGTATCAGAAAGACTAAGACAACTCTCAGGGACTGGGATTATAATGTTAAAATAGCTATCGTTGAATTTGCCTCTAGTTTTAAAAAGTTCCCCTAAAAGAAAAGTTTAAAGCAAACATTCCAGCCCAAAACAGAAACCTAACCCTGTTCCTCTTAAAACAGGGTCTCCTCGAACTCCTCCAGTTTATAGCACATACCCTTGGGCTATTACAGTCTAGAAAAATCTGAAATAAAAACCACACTGTTTTCTGGGTCTGATCAGGCATCACTTGGATCCAAAAAAAAAAAGTTTAGGGCCTCCCGAGAAATACAAGTTTTAGTCCTTCCTGACATGTGTTGTTTCTTTTTTTAAGAAAACAGACTAATGTGTCTTTATTGTAAATACATCGTTTTTGTTTCATTTCTTTTTAAAGGAATTGCAGGTGGATCGAAACAGAAAGCTACAAAAACATTTGCAGTGGCACATAAATATTATCATGGCCAGCATCCTAGCTGTTTTTTTCACATTAGCAGGGTTATTTACTTTTCAAATTTTATTTGCTTCCCATTGCTAGTGTCATGATTCTGTATTATAAGATCAGTCATAAATAAGTGCTTACACTGGAAATGAAGTTTCTGTAAGTAACTATTTTAAAAAATGGTTGCTTTTATGTTTACTGCTGAAGGATCTCGAGCACTCCCACCAGAAAGGAAAGTATTTATTATCTCTCCTTTACAGATGAGGAAACTGAGACACTGTGAAATTAAAAGCTTGGGAAAATTAGTATACAGTAAATTGCAGTGTGAATTTACTGCGTGCTGCCCACCCTGTGCAAACTCCTCATGTGGACTGGCAAAGAAAAAGGATTAAATTCCCTTAAATTATCTCACATTTGCCATGGACAGACAGCTAGCATGGATCAGCTGACATGCAGCAACTTCTTAACCTGCAGTGTGGCATTTGCATGGAGAATCCCCTTGGAGGAGAGGAGCAGAGTCAAAGGGTGCTGTGCTGAATGGCTGATCCTCTCAACTTCATGCAAGAGTTTATTAATTGCTAATTTTCCCAGCTGGCCAGTTCCTAAGTGGTTTACATAAATGTCGCAGGAGGAAATCTCTGGCAGAACTCAGAGAAAGACCTGAGTGAGTAATCCCTGCAGCCTCAAAAGCAAAATATCAGGAAGAAGTAAATGCAGTCCTTTTTGAAGGCCAGGACATCACTGGGATATGTCTGGGCTTCTATGGGTTAAACTGGTGAATTAGGAGGAATCAGAAGGTGAGTCTTCACATTTGAACAACTCTCATTAAAAATGCTTTCAGCATTGTAGCAGCACCTTTTAGTCCAGCCCATCCAGCCTGCAGAAGTTCACTGAGCAAAGCCACATGACATCCATCTGTCCTGGGAATGCCATCATCTCCTTCAGCCCTATGGTCTGTGCATGTGTTCAGGGTACCCTGTCTGCTCAGTAACCCTCTTGCCAAGTCTCCTGTCTCAGCAGTGTCACCTCTGGAGAGCAGAGACACCTCAACCCTAGTTGCTGTTCCCTGGCCCTGACAATGACCTGTGGGCTCAGGAGGCCACCGGTGAGGCTCCAGAAGTGACCTTCTTACCCTGAAACATGCTGAATGGCTGATGTTGAAACAACTTTGGCAGGAACACTCACCATTGTGTCCGACCCTGGCTGGAGAGATGAGTATGTAGGGAGCTGGGACAAGGGTTGGCTGGTGGGAACACAGTTACTGACAAAATCATTCCACTAATAAACAGAGACATAAATGATGATGCTATAAAGAACTAGGATTCTCTGGAGAAAGCTGCACAGAGACCTAGGAAGGGAGAGAGATGTTTAGATGACAGTTTTACATTATACCACTTTGTAAAATATGTTCTATTTTAGCTTCAAGCTTGAGTCCAGTTAAAGCTGTGTCAGGGCATAGGAAACAGCATGTATTTTAATGCCCCATGAACAGGAATAGCTGATAACTACAACATTTAAATGTGAAAAGCAGAACTTTTCTCTGGGGGATGTATTATTTTTTTGTGTGTGTGAGTATGGATTTTAGTCTTCATAGTTTATGATGCAGTTATAGCGTTCCACTGGCAGTCATTTATCTAATGACTTACATCTTTCAGACTGTGGAAAAAGCAGGGGTTTTGGGGAAGTCCTTTTAAATTTGCATCTCAGGGTTAGACCTAGGATAAAAAAAATACACAAGTGTTCACCATCCTAACATCCCTCCACTATCTTATTTCCAGAGCAATACAATAGGAAAACAATCTGATTAGGACACTATATACATCAGTTCCTCTCACTCCAGATCCCCAAAGCAAGTCTAAATAGAGCTGTTTTTTGATGTAGCTGAAATTAAGACAAAGGGGTATGTCTGAGATAATTTTATTTCACCCTGTAAAGCTTAATTTTAGAAAATGCCTGTCTGTGCTAGAGAAATGGCTGGTGTGCAGTATGACAACCAACTTTTATAGAAGCAAACTGTACTCTAATGTCGTAAAGGAAAAAGCTTTACAGGGATAATTAACCTGTGGAATGCCCTTCCACAAGCTACTCATGAAGTATCGGCGCTAATAACATCTGTCTTCATAATTCAGGGCATCAGTGGTCTACCAGCTGAGATCAAGAAGCAATCTACTGTGTCCCTTCATGACGTGACTCTGCTGAATGAATTAAGAGGTCGTGGTGACTTTTGTAGCTGCTGGAGTTGGAGGAGGTTTCAAAAGGAAAATGTGCAGTTATTTACAGAACTGAGCAAGAGAGTGCAGCATGAGACCTATGGTGAAGACATTCTAGGCTGCTGCTGCTCTGTGTGGTGAAGAAAGGAAGATCTGCATGCACCATGGAGGTCAGTGAAGGAGAAAGGTAGGTCATGGAAGGGGCTTGCCCATATTCTTCAGCTCTCAAAAAATTAGAAGTTACCAGCTGAGATGGTGGACAAGCAGGGGCACAAGTGCCTCAGTGTGTGCTGCTGATTTGCAAAGGAGAAAAAGTTAAGGTCTAGAAGGTCAGGATCATCTTATGGCTGGGACTGAGAGACATTTTTGGGCCTGGAGTAATTTGGTCTTCAGCACAACCATGTTTCTGATGCAGGTGGGAGGCAGTGATGATTTCATTCTACTCAAACAGCTCAGGGATCCCTACATGAAACCTTTGTGGGAGATAATCCAGAGACCATTTTTTTGTAGGGATTGGTAAGTGCATACAGGGTAGGGGGTGGATCACCAGATCACATCTGCAGAATCTGTTTCATTAAAAGCTTATCTGCAAGGAACAAAAAAAGGAAGTAAGGACATGGGAGTGAAGATTTCTAGTGAGATGATCCCTGATCTGCAGGTAACAATGTTTGGAGGTGAACTGAACCCTTGTTTTCTAATGCAGTAAGAACGATTTACAGTGGTACGTAGAAGATCAGAAAACACTTCTAAGTGCTCAGAATCCCTTATTCTCAGAAATCTTAATACCAAAATCATGGGAAACATTTGAACTTTAGATGACTCCAGCCTTAAGTTGCAGTTTAGTTGGATTTCAAGTCTGGCTCTTTATATATTTAAGTGATATATAAATACACACACATGATATACTTTTTTTATGTGTGTATGTGTATTTATATATATGCCTTAGTTTTTGTTTGTTTTTTCTTGTTCTCTCAAATAAATTCAGTATGTCTCTCTCAAGCTAGAACTGGGGGAGACTCTTGCAGGAAGAGATTCGATGGAGCTGTACTGAACATGGGGAAATTTGCATCTGAGATTTTCAAATGTTTCATCCAAGGCCAGCTTGTTGTTAACCTGAGTATTTGATTTGAAGTCATGCTGGTTCCTCATGTCATGCTACCCTGGCACTATTGGAGGAGAGATTGGAGGGGGAAAATGAGCAAGTAAGGAAGGATTTGGTTATCAAAGCAGAGGACTTAGATTCAAAAGTAATCAACAGAAGGAGATTACTTCAGCTTGTAGCCGAGAAAAAGGCTCTATCCCAAAAAATTCAGCCACATCCTCACGCAAACACAAACATCTCCATGTGCATTATCAGCTTCACCAAGGGACAAGGAGATGATGCAATCACTCTACTGCCAGCCTGACCAAACAGAAGGTTTGCAAAAACCCAGCTCTCAAAAACATTAATAAAAATAAGCAATTTTACCCCTTCTGGTCTTTCTTATAGCAGGCTGCTAATAATGCCTTATGAGGCTGCTACACAGTTTAATCAATAGTTTGATTTTCCTGCCCTAGAAGTGCCACAAGCACAAACCCCAGGCTAAACTGGCTGAGCAGGGACTGGCCACAGAGACAGCCAGACACAGAGAAGTGGAAATGTAGGATGTGGTGCCTTGTGACTTCTATGAAACTTGGGCATGGACCACTGCTGCTGAGCCCTACTTGCTGCAGACACTGCCACATCTCTCTGAACTCACAGATGCTCCTCACTACCTGGTACCAGTTATTTATTAATTTCTCTGTCACCTATGGAAACATTCAGGTTTGACAAAGGGAAAAAGCGATTCGGCATCCTTTGACAGAGGGAGGTTGATTTTCATTCGAGACAGAATGGCTCATTTTTACCTTTTTAGCTCCTGGAAGAGTAAAAAGTGAGAGGTCAAACCTGCATCACCATGACAACCCCTGCAGCGAGGGTTTTTGAGCAGATGAAGGGGAGTGATAATGGAGCTGAAGTTTCTGCCTGTTCTGGTAGTCGACGGGCTTTCTGGTTTGTTTTTCCTTGTTTCCTTCCTTTAGGCCCTGTAAGGTGTGGCCCTATGTATTTTTTAGGGGCTGAAGGATAACACTGGACAGTTTAAAGCACTGGCAAACTCTATTTGAGATCAGTTCTTGGTGTAGCACTGCCTGGATGCACAAAGAGTGCATATAAACCATATAAAAAAGTGAATTATAAGAGCTAGCCATGGAAGATCAAATATCCCCTCAGATGCATTCCCTTCACCACTGTAGGTACAATACAGTAGCAAGTGCAGTCATATTATCAAGTCTGCATCAAAGGGAACTGTCATCTTTGCTTTTCCTGGGAGAGTCTTTGGAGTCCAAAAATAAGCCAAATAAAAGAGCCATTCTCTGAGGACAGCAGGCATTGTACTAATGGAGAAATCCAAAATGGGGTGGGGGTCTGAGGCAATACACTCAGAGGGGCTGCAGGTGAAACTGGAAGCTTATTTGAGATGCTGAGCTCATGCCCTAGTTTCTTAAACCTGCACAAGAAAGAATGTGTAGGAACAGACTGCAGATAGCTGAGGTTACAGCTACTGAGCAAAACCAAGTCAAACTTAAGCCACATGAACAAATTTTCTCCTACCAAGAAAATGAACCTAGAAAACCAAGAAAAATACTACATTGCTCATTTTAAAAAATGCCCACTTTTATTCAGGTACCTGCTAGATCTTGTCTCTCCCTAAAATGGGAAGCTCTCTCGGGCTGGAATACGTGCTGTTTGGTGTGCAAACACAGCTCTAAGGATAGGTTGTCCTCAAAGACCATCTAGAGCCTCCACAGTCAGTCCCCTAAATATTATGCCTCTTGAGAGGTTTTGCAGCATGCTTTTCTTACTTTTTCACTGTTGCAATGAAAAAAGAAATAGAACAAGACATAGTAAATCAGATATTAGAGTGTCAAAGAAGTTAACTTTACTGGAAGATTTCAGCAGAGTTCAGTGAGATCTATACAGCCATCAGGCAGCTCTGCACCGAAGAAAAATAGTGAGAGTTAACACTAAAAAAAGTTTGGAATGGCTATAAAATCTCAAGTTTAAGCTGTTCTCTCTGCCCAAAGGATTAAGTTAAAGCTTTTGCAGTGGGGATGAATTATTCCAGTTTTGCTTAGCTAGGGGTTTCTCACATCTTCTTCCAAAGTGGTGGACGTGGCCTTTGTGTCAGTATGGAGCCACGCAGCCCATCATCTGGAAAGGCAAACTGCAAAGAAAGAGAATAGCTATGGTCTGTCTGCCACCAGATCCGAAACAATAGCTGCATCAACACATTCACCCAGCAAGAAAGCAGAGCTGGGCTATTTGGATCAGCCAGCAGATAAATCAAAGTAAATCTGAGCGATAGGGAGATGATGTTGCAATAATAATTCACTCCTCATGCTGATTTTGAAGAGGCAGCCAATTCAGGGTTTCATAAGCAAGAGGGCCAGAGTAGAGACCTATGGGACAGTATGAAAGGGAACAATCAGTACACATGGAAAGAAAGTGTAGGTTATCAATTTGATAAAACATAGGCCTGGCAGAGAACAGGCGAGATAATTTCTGGATAGGCCTTAGATTATAATCTCTGTTGATTTATGAACTGCTGGACTCTTGTATTTTAATCAACCAATCTGAAATATTAGGTTAAACATGAATCTGCTCTATGTGAGAGGATTGCAGCAACATTAATTTAAACAGGATGTTAGAGCATGACAGAAAATGCAGTTTCATTCTTTCAGGGATGGGCCAGAAACCTCAGCTTTCCTTTGCCTATGGTGGAATTTTGCTTTCTCCAGTCAGATCTGAACTTTAGGCATGGTCTCAGAGAGGAGCAGATAGCATTTTTGCTGGGACAGCTCAGGACAAACTCTCTTTGGGAGCTCATTCTCTTAAGATAGAATAATAAATGCCATTCATGTTGGCATCACATCATTTGGAGGCATTAGTTACATTTATTAGATTTTTATTCCTCACTGCAACTCTACTTAGTCATTTCCAGGCACAGTGGAGTCAATGAAACCTGATGTTGTTTCCAATTTCCTAACATTTCTTTGAACAACAGACTTGCCTCACTGTGGAAATGTTCTGAAAACAAATTGCAGCCATTTTTCTCTCTACCAGGAACAACCAAGTGCCAGAGCTTTATTTTTTTGCTTTGTTTGGATAATATTTGGACACAAATACTACTTGTCATTTGTTCTCTCTTTGAAATTGTATCTTTAACAATGCAATTTGGAGTTCATAGGCTTTTAATTTTAAGAAAAAACTTTCCCTTGACAGTAAGTGTTCTATCTTAAGATGAAAACCAGCCTAGAAAAGACCTAGGGACTGGCACAGAAAGTGTGAAATACCACATGAGCTCAGTACAGTATCACCTAACACTTGGGAGAAGAAAAACACAAGTGATGTATTTTTCTCTCTCCAGAGCTGTTTCAGCACACCTCTTGTCCATGAAACATGCTGGCATGGTGAGCAAATATTGCTGTCCAAGGGTTAAAGTTCAAACACATCACTTGTGTAGATGAGGAGTTCAGCCAGGCCAGAAACGACTAGCCATTTCCTTTGGGGAGTGGTGACCATGGGGTGGGATGGGGAGGGAAGAGATGTGGGTGTGTGGAGTAGGATGCAGACAGTCACAGCCCTCGTTACAGCAATTACCATAAAGATTAAATAAATACAATAGCCTAATTTTACATGGAAGTACACTTTAATTAAGTCTCTGCAGAACAATGAGCTGCTTCCATAAGAGCTGTGAAAATCATCACTAGGGACTGTCCAGAGGAAGAGAGAAACAAACAAGAGAAGGTCTCTTTGTATAGAAAATATGTACAGGAAGTATTTTCAAAAGCTGCTTCCAGTTAATTTGCCTGGGAAGAATTAATAACAAACTCCCAGACTTCTGGTCTGTTTTTTTTAGAAGCTCTTTCATATCCCAGAGTTGTCTCGTGGTGCTTACCACACTGAAGGAGACAATTCAGTTGGTGATTGATTGCAAGAGCATCCCAGTGTACATTGTGGGATGTACACCGTGTGGCCCAGCCAGGCTGAGAAGCAGTTGCTTCTGTGGATGGAAATGCTTGCACAAGATAAACTCCAAGTATATAAGGATAAGAAGTGTTCTTCCAACAAAGTTCATGATGCATTCTTTATGTTACCACAGTCAGGTACGAGACGCTATGAGAGTGTTGCTTGTGAAATTTTTTTCAAAATGCATTTACCATTATTTTATTTATCTTCCTCTGTGGTCAGAGTTCCTAATGCATTGGAATTACTGCATGAAGATGAACACATTTGCTATTCACATTCCTACAGAAGCCTGGATGCATTGCCTGGGCACAGGTAAACTTCATCAGGTTCATTGTTATTCTCTTCTTGATACTGGGATGTCCAACACAGGATACTTCAGCTGTTGACATCACATCAGCTGCCCTATGACTTATCATTAATTTAAGATTAATAAGATCTATAAAACAGATACCTTCATTGCAAAGATGGAGTTGAGACATAACCTAAACTCTGTCCAGGTACAAATCTTACAGCATGCAGGGCAGAACAGGGCAGTCTGATGATTAGTTTGATGATTCTGAAGCATTATTTTGCCACAAAGACCGAATTAGTAGTGGATTTTAATTACCAATGATTTATTTTTTTTTACCATGTAATGAATGATGTAGATTTTTTTCTATTTATTATTATTTTTTAAGCCATTTATTTCTCTAGAGACTATTCACTGGTAGCTTCCAATTTTGTAAGGCTCAGCCAGGCTAGACCCAGGGAAACAGAAAATCCCCAGGTTTGGTGAAGCTTTTGGTCAAGCATTGTCTTTTTTTTGCCTTTTTTTTTTTTGCTTATAGGCGGCCAGCTAATATAATTGTTCCCAAATCCATCTCTGTTTTCTTGGCCATGATTGCATTGCAACCAGAAAATGGTTACATCCAGGCAACCAGCCTTCAGCCCATACAGCCTTCTACTGTCTTTTAAACAGAGTTGAAGCTCTTGTGAAAACTTCATCAAAATCTGAATGCATGTGACAGACATTGGCTCTCTGTGATTATTTATACAAGTAAATCTCTGCTTCTCACAAATTCCCAGAAATTAAATGCCAGCCTTCTATGATCACTTCTGTAAAGGAGTCAATATTTGTCAAAATTCTTCACTGCATTAGTTTTACTTTCCCTTCTCTTAGCCTGGTGTGCATCAATCAACCTTGGGAAGAGGGTTGCTGATTTTTTAGTCCATAACATGTTACCCTTGGAATGGAACCCAAATTTATTCAGTAGACAGGCAAAGATTGTACAATAGTTGGTTTTCCCCATACATCTGCATAACCAGCTAAAATCTTCCAGGAAATAATCCTAGTATCAACCACACCAGGTAGCTCAGGTACAGGTATTTAAAGCTGGAGGCAGTTTAAGCTTAGTGATATTTCCATGTTTTAGCTAATCCACACTTGAAAGCTCATCTGCCAGTAAGTGGTTCATAACTTGACAGTCATCCACCACAGTTTTTTTAGTGATATATAATATCATCTGTCCCTCTTGCTGACCTTTTTTTTTTCCCTTTTACTTTCTTTTTTTTTTTGGGTAACCCTTTTGCCTTCTTTTTCCCTGCTCAGACCCATTAGCAGGATGTTGTGCAATATGGTGCTTGTCATCTGTTTCAAAGACACAGTGATGAGATACAGGTATGCCAGATGGATAAACCTAGTGTGACTAATTATTGTGTATTTGCCTTTAATTATTATCATTTATTACCAGAGAAAAGACAATAGAGGTTCTCAGACTCGGAAGGGAATGTCGGCAGAAGGGGAATTTTTTTTCTTTTTTTTTTTTTTTTTTCTTCCAAAAGACTGGCACATCAGCAAGAAAAGTTTTCTTCCTGGAGAGAAATACAAGCAAACATCGAGACAAGAGGAGTCAACATGACCTGTGCAATACTCTCCTTTCTCTGACACATAGTCGAGGATCAGATATCTCACAGGTAATAAATAGTTTCTTTGTAATTATAGAACAGCAATTCTCTTGCTTGAATGTCTGTGCAGGGCACAATAAATACATGGACAGCCTTCAGTCATCTTCATGGACATCCACTACAGGATACAGGGCAGCCTTCTGTCCTCTCTGGTCTGGTCCTGGGAGATGTGGACAGCCCTGGCTCTGCTCTTTTGGCACCAACAGAAAGAGGAGTGATGTGGGGTGGGCACAAACAGAGTCTCAGGTGAATGGGAGAGGAGATTTTCAATTGATCCATAAGCCAGATGTACCTGCTTCATGGAGAGGTGAAACTTGAGGTCTCTGAGCTGTAGTTTTTTTAACAAATTGAGCTAAGTGTAGCAAACATTCTCAAAGGTTTTTGTTTCATCATCAGGCTGAGCCTTCAAGCCTTTGAGTGCAATTTGCCTCTTTAAAATGCAAGATTTCTACAGTATTTGGCATACATGGGGATTTTCTTCTTGTAAGTATTATAACTTTAGTCTTAATTGATTTACTCACAAAGACATAAATTATAAACATATGTTTTTACAAAGCAAATAATCAGAGAGCTAGAGTACCTCTCCAGTGAGAGGCCTATGGGGCACAGCTCTTTAATTTGGGACCAGTCATGCTGATTCAGTACTCAGACCGAGGAAAAGCCACGAGAGTTAGACTTTAAAATTCATAAGGATATAATTTAGTACATTTTTACACTGGTATTTTAATATATTTGCTCTATGGCTAAATTGCATCTTAACCTAAAAGAGCAGTCATGTACCACAATGTAAGATACATAAAACAGGACACAATCAATGTAGCCAGGCTGCTGAATTATTTCTATATATAGTATTTGTCAGATGAATATATGCAAAGATATTAAAAAACCCAAATTCCCTACATGGACGATTTGCAAACAGGAGAAAAAGCTAAATTTGCCACTGTTTGCTCTAAATAGCTTACCCAGATTATGGGCCAATTTTGTTTTGGACAGAAATATTTTCCATCCCAGAGTTTACTGAAGTCAAGAGAGTACTATTGCTTTGGCCACAGGATGGGCTTGAAGGGCTGGGTTGTACTTTGGGACTGGCAGCTCCAACCACGTCCCTTTAACCCATTTGAACACAGTTTGATTGGGACTTGACTGAGCACTTAATAGTCCATGATTGCCTTGATTGTGGGCATCTACTTTTAAGCCAAATGCAATGTCATTACTATACATCAAGCAAAAAAGCACTCCCTGATAACCAAAAAATATTGCATTAAGTTGGCAGACTGAGAATTATATGTGCAGAATCAGCCTAATGAAATAACTTGCCTTTGGTTGCAAGAGCCTTCATCGTTCTTAAGAAGATTTAAAGCTAATCTGACTTGGAGCTGTTTCAGTCCAATTATTTTTCGGCAATTTTTGGGGGGGCTTTATTTTTCTTTTCAGCAGCATTATTCAGTCTTGACAATTTTTATTTTGTTAATTTTTTTTTTGCATATTGAGGCAAATGGGAAATCAGTTCAGAACCATTCTTAAGTAGAAATGAAATGCCCTGTAATCCAATTTTGATCAAAAATTCGCCTTTGCTTTTCAGGGACCGAGCAGCCTGTACAGTTATCTCTGCACTGCACAGAGTTGATAATAAAGAAAAGTAATGCTGGCATTCTTTTCCCATCACACGTGGTGGGAATGGGGCATTGTTCAGCTGGAGAACAATGCCCTGTTCCCTCAGCGGGTGGCAAAGCAGCAGAATGGCAAGGAGATGATTTCTCCCTCTGCTTCGACTTTTCTTTCTCAAACATCTCCAGGTCTGAAGTGAAACCTTTTTTCTCACCTCCACGTGGGTGGTTCTCTTCCCTGGAAACCTTCCTGTCTCCCTCTCCTGATGCCTTGTGTTTGTGGGAGATAGCTCTCTACTGCAGCACCTTTCCCCAAAGCAGTCTTGAGGAGAAGAGACAGATTCAGCTGTCTCCTTAGACTTGTGTTCCCTTCCCATTCAGTATCCACTGCCTTTTGGTTTTGCACTGATAAAGGAGCCAAAATGCATCACAAAAATACAATCCTCTTCCAAATAGTGACTAAACAAACAGGCCTTGTATGTCTTATGTGGTGCATGGAGGTATTCCAGGTTCCATGACTTCTTGCTTTATGCTGGTTTCAGTAATTCCAGCTAAGTTTCTAACTGGCTTTTACTGCAGAAGCAATACATCAAGGTAGTCTTCCACTTGCCTTGTGCAACATCAGCACAATTGGTGCTTTTGACATGGTTGTTTGCAAACCACTCCTCCTCTAAACGTCCTTCTTCCTTCCTACTACTCATTTCCTCACCAGCTCCTCCTAACTATAAGGCAAGATTTTCTACATCTTCATTTTTCTCTGACATCAGTTTACTTTTCTATGTTTTCAGAGTTCCTGTGTGTGTTTGTTCCTTGAGACCTGCAGTGGCTGTGAGTTGATGTTGCTTCAGGTAGATAAGCAGCGGAGTGAAAATAAATGAGTTGAGGAACTCTGGGAACAATAGTGGGAGTTATAAGAAGGGGGACAGGCAATAGAGAACAAGAATGAGAGGAGGGCAATTGTTTGGTCCTTAAAAATCTTTGGTCTTTTCTCTTAGACCATTAAAGAACTTCCTTTTCTTCAAATGCACATTGAATTCTGTAAAATACATACATTTATATACAAATACTGACAGCTTTTTCTTCTTCAGGTTAAGAGTAGTTTTAAAAATGTTTTATAATTACAAACACATAATTTAGAGCTGACAGCATGTATGCAATCTCTGTTGTTGGAGAGGATGCCCAGATCTTTATTTTCAGTTATCTCTTGTTAATTACCTTCTTGTTTGTGTCTGTTGTTCTCAACACAACTTGCAGTTTCCTGAGACTTCCTTCTTTCTGTTTTCCCCACCAACTAACCTAAGAGTATTCTTCTCTCCCTTTCTCTCCAAAAATCTGCCTGCTGGTATTTTCCATGAATCCATCTGCATTGAATTATTTATAGATACAATAAAGTCCTCTTTTGTCTAATGTTTATTTTCTTTAATAACAAGAAACATGGGGAAAATGTTCCAAAGAACTGAAAAAGGACTTGACTTTTCCTGGACGCTAGGCAACAGTAGCCAAAAAGTACAAAACAAGCTGTAGGGTGTTTGTAAGATGCCTTCTAAAAATAATAACCTTAGTATGTTGGTATCTTATGTGCTTTTTTGCATTTATTATATATCCCAAATCTCAGCCTTGATTTTTAATGCTTTTGTGTCACTCTAAAGGCTCTGATGGACAATGAGTTAGCATGGAGGCCACCAGAAGTAATAACCAAATGGATTACTGCTGGTGGAGCCAGATCTCTGCTACCTGGTTTCCTTGTCTTATGGGTTTTAAATGGTCATGGAGGTCTCTCATGCTGCTCATTCCTGAACAGTGGGTTTATCTTCTATCTGGCAAAAATTAGAGCAAACAATATATCTTGCTT
Source organism: Turnix velox (assembly GCA_013400935.1). NCBI lineage: Eukaryota > Metazoa > Chordata > Aves > Charadriiformes > Turnicidae > Turnix > Turnix velox. The sequence continues at coordinate 111,963 of VZTY01005532.1, forward strand.
AATGAGTCATTGCTAGGCCTTTGTTACCTTTTACTTCTTGTTTGAATTTTATTTTCCTTAAGGTTTAAAGGTTTTCCCCATCTCCCTTTCCAGTGGAGGGTTTATATTGCTCATTTGCTTCTTTCTTTCCCTTCAATTATGCGAGTCATGCAAACATTTCCCCTTGAATGCTTTCCAGCTCCCCCCACCCCAAAACTCACCCCCTCTGTGTCCTCCTCCTCGTTTACACAGCTCCATTCTCCATGGTGTTTCCTGCACTGCCTACACTAATTGCACTTCTCATGGTTGCAGAGGGGGAGGGAATATGGAAAGAAAGAAGGTAGAGAAAGGACTTCTGAGGAATCTGGGTGAGTTAAAACTGGAGACTCCTCTTCACATGTGAAAGATGGAACACAAAGGTGGCAGAGGGAAGGGGAGAGAGGAACAGGTTAAAGTCCAGGTCCAGGGTGACCAGAGGCAGCCTCAGGGTGGGAGAATGCTTATTCTTATTTCTTTGGAGGGAGGAAGAAGGGATCTGGAAGCTGCAGAGACAGGAGCTAAGGTGGCCTGGTCCCTGATTTCCACTCTGATGGAGAAGCCAGAGGGTAAGGCTTATGGAGTCCTCATTCCCAACTCTCCTGGCTAAAGATTATTCAACATGTTGAGATGGTTATATTCTTTCTCACTCATTCAGTTTCCTTCTCTATTCCATACCCCTTGACCACCCATACTGCTGCAATTGCTTATCTAAAACATGTTTTCACTGCCTCTCCCCCCACTCCAATTCTTAAGCTGCAGAAAAAAGTAGGACTTTGATACTGCAGAACATGTTGGGGCTGTTGCTGCAGTTTGGGGTTGAAATCTGCCTGGAGGACTTGCAAAGTTCAGCATCTCTTCTCTCCACAGTGTGCTATGGCTGTGAACACCATCTCTTTCTCGGAGCAGCTTTTAAACATGAGTATTTGCCTCAGAAAGAACAAACACACACCATCAAACAACGTAAGTAACAAACAAGCCCTCAGAGACCAGCAGCTCCCAAAATCAGCACCCGCTACTCTCTGAAACTTCACTCATTTGGATTCAAAGGCACCTGGATGCACCACACTTGAGCTAGAGAAACTACACATCTGTGGCATGTGCTTCCTTATGTATTTATTTATTTTCCAATCTTGCACCTGCCTACTTTAGCTGATCTCTTGCTATCAAACTGTGATGGAGCAAAAGTAATAAAATGCCTGTAGGATAGAAAAAAACCCTGCCTGAAGTTCTCCCAGAGCTCAGACAGACCTAGAAGACACACACAATTCAATTAAAGGAAATACAAAGTTTTTTCTCTTTTCACCTTGTCATTTTCCCCCTTCTCTTCTGCGAATTTCATATATTCATATATATATCTATATATATAAAAAAAATAAATACACACGCAGGCGCATACGCACATACATGCACAAACCCACCCCTCCCCTTTCCAATCCTTCCTTTAAGGTTTAATTTAACAATAACATTTGCGATCGGGGTCCTGAGCATCTCAAGGGCATTGCGCTTGAAATTGCACACACTCCGCACCATTTATCATAGCCTGACATGTGTCATGTTCCAGACTGCAGCTCCAAGAGGTTACAGCTCACGACTGCTCCTTTGTTGATCAGCTGCCGAGACAACTGAGGCACCTTTCTTTCTTTTTTTCTTTCTTTCCTTCTTTCATTTTTTTTTTTTTTATTATTAAAGCTGCACCG
>VZTY01005532.1:113711-124654 GCA_013400935.1 Turnix velox
TTTTTTTTTTTTTCAGAAGGTTTGTTCTGACACAATAGAAAAAGCAAAGCAATTCTTCTCCACTCTCTGCAGTCTCCCCCACCCAATCTTCATTGCGACCTATTCAGATCACATTTACCTTGGGTTTCATAGGATAGCCTGTGCTGGTTAATATTTCTGCTTAATATCAACTGTAGGGTGGATAAACTATTTTCAAGGTACTTCTCTGCCTGAGGAGAAGAGCAGGGTGCTGTTGACTGCCAAGGATACTGGGGTTGTTGGCAAGGGAGTCACAGAACGAGTTCATGTGGCACAATCCAGGCTTGCCAATCCTATGATACGAGCTTCTTCCATTGCTGAACTTCAGCTCCATGACTTTGGAGAGATTTCTTTTCTCTTATCTAGAGTTTCTGCTTTACTTACTCTTTACTTACTCTTTACTTACTCCACTGGAGGTGTTTAAGGCCAGGCTGGACAAGGCATTGAGACACCTTATCTAGTGGGAGGTATCCCTGCCTATGGCAGGGATGTTGGAACTAAATGATCTTTAAGGTCCCTTCCAACCCAAACTATTCTGTGATTCTATGATGACTTTTCCTTTACTTCCTTGGTGCCTTGGAAAGCTCTTGCTGAGTACAGAGCACCTGAGTTATGTATCTCTGCAGAAATGATACCTACAGCAGTTCAACAAACCAAGCTGTTTACAGAGCACATTGATGAGAGCCACTGAGCTGCACTCATAAATCACACGTAGATCTTGCTTCTGCCAGTCTTCATCCTGCCAATTAGCATTCAGTTAGGGTGTGGGTGTCATTGCAAGTCAGTATGTGAAGGATGCAAGATACTATTGATAGAAAAACATAGCGTTTCAATACTGGTCAAAGATCTGAACAAAACCAGACTTTGCTTTCTATTTTTCTGATTTCTAAAGACAGTCGGCATGTCAGGTGAACTAGTAACTTTTTTTAACAATTTATAATGAACAGGTCTTGAGGGCAAGAAATACTGCAGGTGATTTCTCCATTCCCTCTCCCCGTTCCCATGTTCAGTTCTGTCCTGGAAGACTTCATCCCCAAATATTCAGATCCCAGGTCTGGCTGTGTTTCGGAATGATATTTGATCTTTCAGATTCCTATTGCCCTGTGAGCTCTAAATGATGCAATGTTCATCACCCCCTGTTAGCATCAAGCACAGCCTCTGCAGACACTGTTGGAGTTGAGTGGTTTCTCTCGCTCTCTGAGCTCTTGTTAATGGACATTTTTTGAAGTTTCCTTGGTTTAGAGGCTCTTGATTAACCAAAAGTGTCAGATATAAAGGATCAAATACTGCCACCCGTGGTGTGTCACACATTTACAAAGGTAAGTTTTCTTGCTGTTGGCCAACAAGATCTCCCACTCTGTCCTCCTTTGTATCTTTGTTGAAGCCACTCATAATTTCTGTCTTCCAGTTGAGCATGCTGCTCTTTAGCAGTTGAACCATAATGTTGCTTTGCTTACTGAAGGATTTTCTCTCCTTCTCAAGGAGAGAAAATTCCAGTTTCGTGGCTGCAGCTGGGTAGTCCCACATTCACAGCATCCTCTCTGAGCTGCTCCAGGACTCATCATAGAGCATCCTCTCCTTTACCTGCAATGCATGTTCCTTTTACATTGCTGCTTGTGTTCTTGACCTTGACTATTGCTTGATCCCTGTTCTCCCCCTCTGCCAGCACCGAGGCACCTGCCCAGCTCTGTGAGGATGATGTAGTGCCACCAGCTGGGACGACGTAAAGCAACGGCAGGACTCAGCCAACTTTCAGTCACATAACTCTCCCTGTCCTGGGGAAGGCGACCACCTGCACAGTCTCACCTCCCCCCCCAGCTCCCTGCTGAAGGATGGAAGAGTTTTAGCAAAAGTAGGACAAAAGCACAGCCACACATAAAGGCAGAGACCACCACAAATGCAGCTGCTCCATCAGTTTACCACCCTAAGCAGCCACCTTTCTGTGAAGAAGTTTAATGCTGATGGACACTACTGTCTTGTATGTATCTAATGTCTGCCCACAGGTCCTCCTGAGACTTAATGAGGATATTTAAGAGGGCCACAGTCACCTTAATTCTGGAGGAGTTTTTCCTAGGATGTGCCTGTGCCTCAGTCTCTTTTTAGGACAGCTGTACCCATGAAAACTGCTATGGTGTTTTAATTCCTAGCTCCAGACTGTACAAAGGTTAGTCTAGCCCTTGGTATTTTGAAATGGAAGGTGAATAATTTTCAGGGAATTTTGCAGATTTGTAAGGAGGAAGCAGGGAGGCTGCACTAGGTAAAAAAAGGCGGGGGGAAAAAGAGTGTATGGATATTCTCACCCTAATATTGCTCAGAAATGGCAATCCCTTTGGGCTGGGAGAGAAGGGGATGCACAGGTACTCTGAGTGTAATAGAAAAGTGATGAGGAAAGCAGCAGACACTGCAATCAGTGTTTCAGCTGAGACTATCCCCTATCTCAACCATGAAGTAGTGCTAAGAGTGGGTTTGGAATTGGCTTGAACATCCCGGTTTCCCTGTGGAAGGAAATATGGCCAGAGCAGCCTCTATTTATTGGGATGGCATTGGGGGGATGCTGGAAGTTAATTGGCTCCTCGGATATGGGGAATAAAAGTAACCTTGGGTCCCCCCCTGCTAGTGAGACAAGGAGATAACCACCAAGGCAGGCAACATATAAAAAAAGAGGAGAACTAATAATGATTTTGAGAAAGCATTTAAATGCAATCAGGCAGAGCTGCCCAAGATATCAGAGGAAAGAATAATGACATGTGTACAGTAGACACAATGCAGATTACAATTTATAACAGGATACAGGATGGAGCCAGCACTTGATTAGGGGACCATGTTACAAATTTTTCAGCATATGTCCTCTGTTTTTCTTTGCCTTGGCATAGAAGGCTGGGCACTGCTGGGAAGTAAATCAGATCGTCAGAAAATGCCCATGTTGATGAGAATTGCAGGATCCAAGGAAATTAACTTGACTTGTATTTTAGACAGTTCTGCCATATCCATTCCTTGCCCAGAGCTGTCAACTGGGAAAGAGTTGTGCCTGCTTGCAGCTTTAATCAGAGATAAAAATTATCCCTAGTTCATGAATATGTTTATCATGAAGATATGTCAGTGGCAGAGAATAGCTTCTCAGCATGCAGCTCTGCAAGTCTTAGACTAAAACATGTCATGTACTGAAGTGTTTTGTTCTCCACACAGCATACACTCACAGATATTGCCTAGGCAAGGGGAAGTCCTCCAAGATGAGATGCAGGTTGCTTCTCCTGATGAGCCTGAAGGGCCTCAAAGCTCCTTGAGTATCTCTTTGCTGTGCCTTGGCCACATATGAACTATGCATCGGATTTCCTGGGAAGAGATCAGGAACATTTCACTTGTTCTAATCGCAAGGACTGTTGGATTTCCTTCCATCTTGCTCTGTAGTCTAAGGCTTGGTGTCCCTCCTGGATATGTTCACAGCAGTGTGCCTTGCTGTTGTCCAGATTCAATGCTTTGACACATCCCTTGACCACTAATATCAGTAAGTTTTGCTCTCTTTTGGGGTGGGAGGAGGTTGTGATACGTCATCTCTTGTGAATAGCCAGGTTGGGATAAAATGAGGGAGTCTCCATGCATAGAGAAAACCATTCTACTTTTAAATGTCTTTTCCATGCTAGCCTGGTAACTCCACAACCCTTGGAGTATTCTAAGTTAAAGAAAGCAATACCAGAACAACCACACCATCAGAAATGTGAATTACAGAGGAAGAACAGAGAGCAAATAGCTGGCAAGGGATGTTTATTGGATGTTTATCCTTTGCATGGTATTATTTTGGCTGCACTTGTTCAAATCCCCCCCAAGAAAAGACAAAGATCACAAGATGCTAAATGCAGGCTCTTTGCAGGGCTCACCAGATTCCAATGTGTGTTTGCATTCCAGTGTGGGTGTATTTGTGTGTGTGGTGGGGAGGAGGGAATCTTGTCACTATGTTTTCTTTTCTAGACAGGAATAAGCCCCCCTGTTTATTTCCAGCATGCCATCTAAACTCAAAATTAGCATAAGCTGATGATGTTAATTGATTTATGTGCATGCAGGCAGTGCTTTATCAAAGGTAGAGGGACATAAGGTCATTCCCCTAAGGCCCTCCAGGGAACAAGTGCCCATCTGAAATAATATTGAGATTGGCATAGCTGGGTATATAACTGTGTCCAAGAATGAAGAAATTGAGTTCTTTGTCATTAGTGAAAAAAAAAAAAATTCCTATTAATATTGTAATTCTCCTTTTAATAAAGGCTGCCTTCATTGAGGTCTAGGAAAGTGTCCTCCAGGTCCACCAAGGGGTGGCCTGGGTTGCAGCTGGCAGGCTGGCTGTCTTCCCAGAGCAGGGAAAAGTTGCTTTGACTTGGCCATCTGAGCAAGGCTCTAGGAACTGTGTTCCTTTCAGGTCAATCTATTGCAGCAATCATGGAAATATCAGGCTGCTTACTTAGAGGAGCTCAGTGATGACACCAGGACAGCAGGGACTGACTAGAAGTTCACTGCTTTGTAAGGAAATTTCATTAAAATATTTGCCCAGTATCCCCTGCAGACATTCTAAGACCATAGCCAAGGGTGAGCCTTGGCTCACAAGTAGCAAAGGAGGAAAAATATGTCCCCTCTTGCACTGTGACCACCATAGAAGTAGAGGAAAGGAAAGAAGAGCTCAAATTCTCTTACTGTTGCCATTTGTTTTCACTATTTTAAAAAAAAATCTTAATCTTTGCTTAGCATAAAAACGGGTGAATCTGAACTGATAGTTATTTCTTCCTTTTTTCATTTTCTTTTTTTTTTTCCTTAGGTAAGTCTGGGGAAAACAGAAGTTAAATTGTCTGAAAAAACGCATTTTCCTTTTGTAAGCAAACATCCTCTGGCTGACAAATTGGGAATTTTGCCCTCCCTAATGGGACCTGCTGTATCTGATTGCTCTCTGACTAAGTAGGAGCTCGAGGAGGCCACCATTACACCAAACAATCCCATACATCAGAGGCCATCCCTTTGAATTCAGTGACTTTACTGGTGCTAAGAGAGGATATTGGAAACTTAGTCTTAAATCACACCTTTCAGGTAATAAGCAGCAATGAATGGAGGAGAAAAGGAAGCAGCAGGCTTATAGGATTTAAGGAGTTTCTTTTGAGAAAGGAATCCACCCTGCTTCTGATGGCCAGACGCTCATGTGTGCCTGGAGATGTGCAAATAAAGCAGGGTGTAAAGCTGTTAGTGGTGGTTCACAGCAACAGACTAGCTCCTGTCAAGGAAAAGCAGGTTAGGTAAACTTTTCAGGTGTTTGGAGGTGAATCTTTTCATTTGTGCACAGCCCTCATTTGACCCATCTATTTCACATCGTTACCAATTGCTTTGTTCGTACGTATCAGACTTCCTTCTTGTGCTTTATTGGTTTCTGCTCTTGCTGACCTCTTCCAGCAGTTTACTTTCTAACATCCTGAAAGCTTCATCATGACTGCTTGGCACACCTCACCCAGAGCCAAGATTAAAAGTTAAAAAAGAGAAAGAGTGAACACAACAGGAGAGAAAACAGAAGAGCTTTTGGCAGAAGCCTGGTGACACTCTGAGGTAAGTGAAATGGGATGGGTAACCACCTGGAATAATGGCAGCACAGGAAAAAAAAGAGAGAAGAAACTCAAACAGCAGGGCCTGAGCGAGAGGATTAGTGGAAACAGCAAGCTGAGCAGACCTGGGGAGGGGGAGAAAGGCAGACAGTCTATCTATTTGTTTCAGCTCTCTGCACCAAAGAGAGATGCTGAGATCTGTTAAAACAGAAAATGGGCTCGTTTAAATCAAAACACTAAACACTGGGCCCAGATAGCTTGTATCCAGCAGCTTCTTTTCTCCTGGACTAAAAGTCCACTCAAATGTAAGATGTAATAGCTGTCCCAGGGGTATCGGCAGTGGGGGCAGGAAGATGGAAATCAAATAGAGGGAGAGGAAAGAACATCTGACCTCAGCAGTCACAGGACACTGCTGTAGTAGAGACAACAGGGCATCAGTAATATCCTCCTTCCAAAGGTGCTACAGAGCTGCATTTGTGTCCCCTCCATGTACACTACAGGGGAGAGAGGGCAGGTCTGGCTGAGGCTCATTCAGGCTAAGCCTGGAACCTCCTGCCTGTTCTATTCTGGGAACTCACAGGCTGCCTAAACAGAGAGTTACTGCCATTGGTGTAGAGGAAACATTTGGTTCAATGTACAGAGGCTGAGATTTGGGAGCCTGACTTTGTGCTGAGCAGGAATGACAATGGTTCAGTACTTATGCCAAGAAATATAAAAAAATTCATCATTTAGTGTCAATAAAAGAAAAATAATGTTTTGACAAAACCAGATAATTTTACTTGGATTTTTTCACCTTTTTTTTCACCTTTTTTTTAAAAATAATTTTCTTGTATGTCATAAAACATTAAAATGTGCACCCAAATATTCTGTCCCCTCAAAAAGTCAGCATGGGTTCTTTAGCATGGTTGGAATCTTTCTTCCAGTATCCCTCTAAGAATATGTGCTAGCAAACTCATTTTGATGTGATGAAGTGTTTTAGTGTTGATGAAATCACTTAACAAATAGTAAGGAGGTGTATGGCTGCCTCTGTCTCTAACTCATGGAATGTTTTGAGTTGGGAGGGACCTTCAGAGGTCATCTAGCCCAAAAGCCCAAGTGTCATCTAATCCAAACTCACAACTTGTCCTCTAGGTGTCCATCTCTAAAACTATAGTTTAAATATACAAAGTTCAGGCATAGCTTTTACTTTTACAGTACCATGAAGCTTCACAGAATTTCAGTGATGCTTGTATTAGGACACAGCAAAACATAATGATGCAATGCTAAAGCAATAGGAACTCCAGAAAAAAATGAACTGGAGCTCTATTTAGTGAAAATATAGAAAGTATGGCTGTCACTGCAGCTATGTGAACTCTCCTAGCAGAAGGTAACATGTATTTTTTTTTTAATTAAAAAAGTTTGTTTGAAAACTATAGAAGCATTTAACCCATACTCTTTTTTCATAAAGTATATAATTTTTCTTCTGTGTACATTCTGCTTTTTTATAACAGTAATGAAGAATTAAATTGCTACATCTTTTGACTAATGCCTCTCATCAAGCCCATTTTAAAAATTCTTTCCTATCCTTTCCAAATTACATCCTTATTTTTAGGTGACACAGACAAGTTTAGCTCTCTTTGATATTTCTACCAACTCTAGATCTGAGAAATGCAATGCCCCAGGGTACGTGTCCTTCACATCTTTGGTCCTTTTTGTGGCTATCTCATAATTCATGCAAGTGATGCCACACAACTGTAAGTTTCTCATGAGGTCATAAAAGTGATTTATAGAGGTTTTCCCATAATCTCCAAGCAAATTAAAGAAGGTTGATGGAGCCATGCAGCTCACTGCTGCCTCAACAATGGTCTCATTCAGAAATGACACTGAACAATATTGAGGTATTAAGATACCAAGAATGTCCTTAAGAAGCCTTCTCTTTCTGTTAAAAATATGATGTCTAGAAGCCAAGACAGCTTGTTTCTTCTACAAACTGTGTTGGTGCCTTGCTGAAGATACTTTCTTCTTTCATTTTCTGCTTCCAAATGCAAATGCCTGATTAATCTGTTGCAGATCATCAACTGTGAAAATAATTTGAGGTTAACCTGCTGTCCTGTCTGAGATATTTGAATTTTAAGTTTACCTGTTTTTCAAGCAGTGTTTTATTTGACTTTTTTGGCTTTTAAAATAATTTTACAATATAGGAAATACTTCAATATGAAAATTCCAATAAAGGAAAAATTATGCATATGTGCATGTATATACATATATAGGTATGAAACTATTTGGATTCTTATATATAGTAGCTATTTGAAATATACATAGATAAAAACTAAGGATAAATTTACAAACAAAGATCTATTTCAAAACTGTTTCAAGTGTTCAGAGTTGTGGGGAACTTTGTTCTTCCATCTTTACATTTGAAGCTGTTTGTGAAGTGCTTGCATTTTGACAGATCTATATAGTCCAAGAAAATGAGCTTTCACTAAACTGCCTCCAACTTCAATATATGCCCTGTGTCAAACTCTGGGAAAGCCTGGATGGAGTTTCTGCCTCTGTGGCTGGGGCTGAATGCCAATTATGCTGCACCCATTGGCCTATAACTGTCTTTTTCTGCTTTTGTGAATATCACATTTCTAGTTAAATTCTTCAGGATAGCTTGCAAACTACTTGCTACTATTGCTCTGGAGTTGAAAATAACCTTGAAAACACTTCTCTGTGCTAGCAATCGAGGTGATCCTTCATAGAATCATAGAATAGTTTGGGTTGGAAGGGACCTTAAAGATCATCGAGTTCCAACCCCCCTGCCATAGGCAGGGACACCTCCCACTAGACCAGGCTGCCCAGTGCCTTGTCCAGCCTAGTCTTGAACACCTCCAGAGATGGGGCATCCACAACCTCCCTGGGCAACCTGTTCCAGTATTTCACCACCCTCACTGTAAAGAATTTCTTTCTTATGTCTAGTCTAAATCTATCCCCCTCTAATTTATATCCATTGTTTCTAGTCCTCCCATCCGATATTATGTTAAAAATTCCTTCCCCTGCCTTTCTGTAGGACCCCCTCAGGTACTGGTAAGTTACTCTGAGGTCCCCTCTGAGCCTTCTCTTCTCCAGGCTGAACAACCCCAACTCCTTCAGCCTGTCCTCATAGGGCAGTTGTTCCAACCCTTTGATCATCTTCGTGGCCCTTCTCTGGACCCTCTCCAATAGCTCAATATCCTTTCTCAATATCCTTTCCATCCTTTCTCAAAAATGGTGGTATATCACTCCTATCTTTCCTCCTCAAACTCTCCCCAGCAGGTGTCTGAAGACCTTTTTAAGGTAGGTGTTATCATTTTTTGTCTCTTCATATTTGAATATGTCATCTCTAACTTCACAGGGAGACGACTATCTCACAGCTGCATAAAACCAGCCAGGAGTGTTTTATAAGTATGGTCTAAAGAATTCAATGCAATCTGTACTGTGATTATATATAAGTAAAGAAACAATTTTCTAAATCACCCCTTTATTGGAATGAGTGGGACTTCTAGAGGTAAAAGACCATAAAGATCACACACAAACCAAGACAGATCTAAGGTGAGAAATCCAAGTACTTTAAAGAGCATTTGAAGTATGAATGGGGAAATATAAACATTAGAAGAGGCAGCTTTATTATAAGAATTAATCCTAGGAATGATTTCTTGTGTATTTTGAAAGTGTTAATGAAAGTATTGGTTTAAATTTTGATCTCACTATTTTGTAAACTAAAAGTTACTCAACATGTGAGTTCATTAAAAGGGAGATGGCATCAGATTTGTCATGTTCAGGCACACTACAAATAGATTCAAGTATTTAAATAAAAGGCAGCTTCTGCAACACACACATTACAGAACTATATTTCAAGGCAATGCTGGCTCAAAGCCAGTATATTGCAACAGGCTGTGGGGAAAAAAAAAAGCAATGAAATTAGGTACTATGATGAATTCTTGAAGTTTTTTTACAATATTCCTTAAAGTCTTGATCATCATGAGAATTCCAGTTTTCTTGGGTTGTAACTTTTAGTTTTCCTAATTGTAGAAGGAAGTTCAAAGCTATGCTTTCAGTGCAACTCAAACCATCTAATTTTATAGAACTACATCAAATGAACCAAAGTACAAAATTTACAAAAATAAAGTTGGTGTGTGAAACACAGAAGTTGCCCTAAAGAATTTATTTTAAAATAACTCCCTTGTCCTCAGTGCCTGTGATTACAATAAGCCTGGCATCCCTTGTTACCCTGTGAAATTACCTGCAAGGCCTTTTCATATTGTCTCCAGGCTGTTGTTTTCATGCTCAGTAGAGCTTTAAGAGTCAATGATGGGCAGCTCTTGTGATAGTCTGTGAATCTGAGGCATTTTCCTTCAGACACTATTGAAAATCCTCAAGGTGTTTATTGATAAATGTTTCCTACAGGCCAGTATAATAGAGAACTCTCTTTTCTGCCTGCTCCCTGGTTCCTCCAAGGCCCATCTGCTCCACATCTTGGCATGCTGTTTCAAAAAATATAAATACATTTATTTTTTTTTTTTTAGTTCCCTCTGTAATATGCCTTCAAGAGGAGCTATGGATCAAGTGTGCTTCCAGACCAAAGGCACTCAGTCCTCCAGCTTTGAACAGTGCACTGCCATTTCCCCTCCATTTGTTTCTCTGGTGCTGACTATGTGTGCGGTCATCCATAAGGGTGCTGAGATACCCTGGAGAGAGAAGGAGTAGCTGTAGCTATTTTTCATTATTATATACTTCACTTCGTAATAAATGAGAGCCATAGCATGTGAACACTGGTCTTGTAGATCATCGTATCAGTGAGCACAGGGAACCTTATGTACCACAAAGCTAAATAAAATAAACTAAGTAAGCCTGAGAAAAATAGTCTGGGGAGACAGTGTTCAGAAGGGCATCTTCTCAGACTGAGAGTGACCTTAGGACTTAAGAATAATTAGTTTTAAAGCTAAAGCCATCACCTGTGTTTCTGCCTGATCACTATATCTATATACACAGCAGAAATGTATAGATTCTCATTTCTATTGTCTTGCAGATGTCTTTGGGATGACAGCAATCAGCAAACAACTTATGATCTGAAGAGGAAATAGCAGCACCAGCAACAGGACTCTTCTTCAACGCTTGTGATGATGGTGAGTGTTAATTGTGTATCAAGGGCAGATCACATGCAGAATTTTAGGACCAAGGTTACGATGGAGCAGGGTTTTAAATACCTCATGGAGTATCTATCTGTCTGCATCATGGTGCAGAATCATAGAATCATAGAATAGTTTGGGTTGGAAAGGACCTTAAAGATCATCGAGTTCCAACCCCCCTGCCATAGGCAGGGACACCTCCCACTAGACCAGGCTGCCCAGTGCC
>VZTY01005532.1:124663-184252 GCA_013400935.1 Turnix velox
CTGCCTTTCTGTAGGACCCCCTCAGGTACTGATAAGTTACTCTGAGGTCCCCTCTGAGCCTTCTCTTCTCCAGGCTGAACAACCCCAACTCCTTCAGCCTGTCCTCATAGGGCAGTTGCTCCAACCCTTTGATCATCAGAAGGCTTGGCTTGTCCAGCTGAGAGCCTGAAGTGAATTTCTAACTCCAGTAGGCAGTTTGACCAAAACCCCAAGGGTGTAACTATTGAACACCCAGATAGTGCTAAAAAAATTATCAATGTCTTTTTCCTGAGCAGCACTTAAATGCCAAGAGATCAACATTTCTATAATTTTCTATAGATATTTTCCCAACTCAATGATATTTTGATACCTTCTGCCTTTTGCATTGTGATCTACTTACTGGAAAGGGTAAAGGCTGTTCCCAAGTCTGGGCTGATTTACTAGGGTGCAGACAAGTCTTAGTGAAAGGCTCCAGAATACTAAAACTCAGTTCCTAAAAAACAGATTCAGAGTCACAGAGTCACCATGAAGAAGAGCATAATTTAAAAGCTGTCCAATCTTTTGAGAGTATAGTGATTAATCCTATAAGACTTAGGTGACAGGAGATAACCCTCTTAGCAACTGGACCTGGTGGCTCCACCTCTCTACAGAATGATAGCCTTTCACAGTAGAAGAAGTTGGCTTTCTAATGTTGGTGAGGTCCCAAAACTCAATGGCACATTATCAACAGCTTCCTTGTAGTTGTGACTACTCTGGGGTAAGACTTTTGAACAGGAAAACTGGTAGCTGGAAAGTAAATCTTTCCCTTGAGGATGGTGTTAGGGAATCAGGTGTTCCACAGAAAGCAAAAAGCTAGAATAAAGTGTTCCTTATTGGGGTGAGCACTAAACCTTGTAATTCATTTGGCATCATAACATCATAACCAAAATCTCACGAAAAATTTGCACACACACAAAATTCTCCCCCTGATTCAAAATACAGTGGTTTTCTTCACTGTTTGCCTTAGAATGAGTTGAGAGAATTCTGGTTTGGTTAAACTTTCTGCCTCTCAGATAAAAAACAGCAGCAATTTTCTGCTTGAATTTCTCTGTGACTAAATCCATTGATCATCCTTTCTCTCTGTGAGTGAGGAGTGTGTTTTCTCTTTAATAACTCCTATCCTTCTCCCTGAATATTTTTTTTTTTTCTCTCTCCCCTTCGCTTGTTTGTGCTGTGTTGGTCAGTCCACTGCACTATTCCTCCGAGAGACAGAGAGAGTGCAAAATTGAAGTTATTTTATGCTTGGTCTCCCTCGGTCCCAATTTTCAAATCTTCATGTCAATTTTCACACATCAGTGTCATATGGTGAATGCTATGGAAATTTCAGTGGGGTCCTTGGGAGACAATTTATACATGACCCCCTATTCCCTCCCCCAGCCAGGCTGCAGCCCCTGCCTTCACAAAGAATAAATGGATTTATAATTAATGTGGATTTAAAAATATAACTACATTTAGAAATGTTTCCACATTTTCAATGTGAGTTCAAAGGAACACAATCTAGCTCTCTTTCTTTCTTTCTTCCCCTCACACCCCAGTAAATTGATTCAAGTTAAATTAACAGAAATTACTTCACATTGAAAGAGAAGATCAACTTCTTAATTTTATTATTTTCCCTAAAAGGTGTGCTGGAAAAGGTTTATCATGCAACTAATTTGCTAATCACCAGTTAGCAAATGCACTCATTGCCATCTTCCCAGGTGAATCAGAAGGTCAGTGGCAAATGAAACATGGTTTGGATGGATAATTAAGCCTCCTTGTAAACTAAGGAACACACATTGTCTTAAGTGTCCTAGGTAAGTAAAGTCCTGGCAACAGACCTAAAGGCTCAGCTGACACCATCAGAGTATTTCAGTCACTGACCTTAAAATGGGTCTCTAACATTAGAAAGGGGTACACTTTAGTGTATTACCTTAATTTAGTCTTAATTTTAGTCTTAATTATCCTTTCTGTGGGGTGGCAAGGGACGACAAATTGTCTAGATTATATCTTAGGCCATCTTAAACCTTAGCCATTCATGAGGAGACCTAAACTGTTCCTGATCTCCAGTCTTTCAATTCTGCTTAAAGAGAGTACCAATATATCACATTTACTTGCTTTTCTGCATCACTTAACACTGGCACCTAAAGAAAGGTCTTCTAACTCTGTCATCCATGCAGTTCCTCTATTTTTTTGCACAAAAGCAGAGGAAATAGTATCAGGGACAATAGGAAGCCTGACTTTTCAAGAGAGCTCCATCTTCCCTCAACACTCTCACTCTTTGTGGGCTCTGTGCATCTCTTGCAGGTTCTCTGCACTATCAAAAAGAAACTTTTTATCCCTCAAAAGCTTTATGTCTTTCCCCTCATCCCTGTCTGATTTTTTTTTTTTCAGTTTTGGAAACCTGTCTTGGTTTCCTGTCTTGGGAATCTTGGTGGTAGTGGGATAGTTGAGTAAATTTTCCTTCTGGAAAATCTGGGAATCAATTTTGGCCTTTGCAATGAAGTATCTCATCTGGAGACATAGAAATGAGAATCACATCAGCCTCCAGTTTGCTTGACTTGCCTGAAATCCAACCCGAATGTGTTCCCCAGCATACTGCAAACCTCTGCTTCCTCCTCTGGTGGTTTCATGAGCAGCTTCTGGGTGGGGTAGGTTTATCAGAACAGTTCTCTTCCTTCAATCTGGCCAGAGGGAAATTAGCCTTCTAATTTCTAAATGAGCCTTCTTAAACCATGTGAGAGAACAGTCAGTGATTTCTGCAGGGTCTGGAGGTAACAACATTTTGTCCTTTGACATTGTTTTGCTGATAGGATCATCTCAGGGACCATAGAAAATATATTTGCTTGGCATGCTACCACTTTCCTGCTGGCTGTGATCTTATGATATCTCCCAGTCTAAGGCAGGAGTAGTTCAGATGAATTCCTGAAGGAATTCTAAGATGGGAAAAAGAATATTCTGGGGACTGCTCATCACTTGAGGTGCTGCTTTCTCTAGAGGTGCTATTCAGCCAGGCTTTAGAGAGCTCCACTGGGATGCTGAAGCCTGGGGGGATGATTTGATGTGAAGCTGAGCTGCAGGAAGTGTTCACCACAAACCATGTGAAGACTAAATTTTTGTGTATTGTTGGGGAAATTATTCTTGGAGTGGTGACCAAAACTGATCCAATTTATCAATAACCTGCCTGTAGCACTGTTCTAACAAGTCTTCTGGTAGTGAATGAGGTACCAGCTCTGGGAGAACTTTGCATCCTGCTGTCATAGCAACATCAGCCAAGAGCTGCAAAACCTGCTGTTCTCACCAACTCCACCAAAAATGGGAACAGCCTGCATCTTGGGTTAAATCATCTGAGGTATATTCACTGCTGGAGAAGTCTGTGTTATAGTGATGTAGCTGACAGAAGGATACAGCCCTTAGCTATATTATATATATATTCCTGTATAGACAGGAGCAATCCACCAATGCAAGGCACTATAGCACATAACTTCCAAAGTAGGCACGTGCCTTTGCGTGTATGTGTGTGTGTGTGTGAGCACCTGGGTATGTGAGAGACAGTGAGAAAGATATATCAAGAAACTTATGAGAGATGAGACTGGAGAGATAATTTGCAGAAAGTACAGCCACCAGCATGAAACTCTGTTTTTCCAGCTGGAGGGTTTCATGCTGCTGGTACTTCTCTCTCAACCTGACAGCTCAACTTTTAGTTCAGCTGATAGTTGCTGCCTATAAATTTAATTAGAATGGGGATGGGGGAGGAAGCAGGGGAGGAACAAGTCTGGGCGTCACTTGGCAGAGTGCTGAAAATAACCAGCTTTAATACCTTTGACACTGAAGCACCTGCTGAGGGTACAAACAGCTGCACAGCTGACTGACCCTTCTCTGTAGACAGGATGTGTCACTTTGCTTGTCCTCAAAATGTCCTTGAGAACCCATGGAATGTTATGCTTGGCTCTGTGGCTATGCATCATCAAGAAGCATTTCACTCAGGAGTATTCAGACAGGAATATTGAGCATCCCTGACCATGGGAAAAGGGAGAGCCTCAGCCACTTCAGTGGCCAATGTGCTTCATGGATTAGATTTTTTTTTCTCTTTCTGGATTATTTTCCCTTCTTGCAACTAAGCACTGTGCTGCAGCCAGCTGTGAACATTTCTGCTGGCCCAGCTGGCCTCTTGTCTTAGTGCTGTTCTCAGAGCTTTCCCTGGGTAAAGTGGTGAAGTAAACTAATTGGAACCTTGTCTACGTGTACATATTTAATTGTATGTTGATTCTATTCTGGGTAAATGTAACAGACTGATCCCTTCAGACAGAAAATGTCCAGCTGAGGCAACAGGTTAGAGATTTCCCCCACTCTTTCTTCTTGAAATGTAACACCTTTCTCTGAAATGCTGACTCCTTGACAGAGATCGAGCCTTTCACACCTCTTCTCATAACCTCCAGGCAATGAGAAAGAAATTTAGGGATTCAGGTGGTGGTTTTTTGTCTGTTTCCTGCTTATAGCTTGATGATCATGCTCAGAAATCTCCCATCTAAGAAAAGAAAGCCCCTGGGCTTCTCCTGCAAAGTCCATGTGTGACAACATCAGGATGCAGATGAAACCTGGACTGCATTTGACCTTTTTGCCCCCAGCAAAAGGGAAAGTTGCTGCAGCTAGAACCAGATTCCAAAAATGTGAGTGTGTTACAAAATATAGCTACTGAATCACGTGATATGAAACCTTTTCAGACTTAGCATTCAAGAAATCAGGCTACCAACCATCACAGGTACCATGGTGGTGACTATGCAACAGTCTGTAATGCAGCAGCTCTAATGTGAAGTTATCACTGGAGGTGCAGCTTTGATACCTGTGTTAAGCCTCTGAGTGTTGCCCAGTGTGAACTATGTGTTTCCACAAGACTGAGCAGACCCAGACAGAGCTGATTGCTCTTGCAGTTAATAAAAAGCCCTGCACTTTCTCTCTTGACAATCCCGACACCTGAGTGCTTCCTCCGTATGACAGTTAGCACATTCTGGTTGCTCAGTGGCCTGTGAGAAATGAGCCTCTTCTCAATTTAGTTCCTATCATCAGACAAGCAGTACACACAATAAAAAACACAACTTGACAGTCAGCCCCCAAAGTAGCCCTGGGGACCAAGGGTCCAGACTTGCTTTTTTCTCGTACCTAAACACTGTAGAAGTGATATAATTTATTGGGCTAGAATCTTCTCCCTACTACCTTCAGCTAAACCGGAGTAATGCCACAGAAGTCAAAGGACTTACTCTGGTTAAGAGCCATAGCATAGAACAGCCTATAGGGGGAGAAGCCTTTTTGAACCCCAACATGTTTCTTCTCTAGATGTAGCTTGTCAAGCCCTTCAGACTTGCAGTGACAGCTGTGGCCTGTCACAAGGTCCCCTCAGCCAGGACAAGGTGCACTGCCTCCACTCATTAGAATCATAAAATCACAGAACCATGGATTTCTAGGTTTGGAGGTCCAGATGTTTTTTTGTATAGTGGGGTCCAAAACTGAATACTGTATTCCAGATGTGCCCAGGAACATCCTGATAGCATCAGGATGTGTATGATCTTCTCCTTCCCAGGATGGTGAAAGAAGCCCATGGCAGAGGTGCTGGTGGGCTGGGGCAGAAGTAGGTGGATGATGAGATTGGCTTCACTCCAGCCCAGCCCATCAGGTTGTGTCAAACAGAGTTAATATAAATGTCAGTGTGCTGCTTTCAGTTGTGAAATCTCTGTTTGTTGTAATGCAGTTCATTTTCAGTCTTCCAGCTCTATGGATGCTATCAGCTGACGTGTCTGCCTGCTATCCTCTGCCAAAAATGCACACACTTTCAGCATTTCTTAGGAGCTGGATTTTTTCCCCCCACTGTGACATACTCATTTCAAATTTCTTCCGGGCTCTGTGAGACACAAGACTGTCCACACCTACCAGATAATGAGTTTAACATTCCAAGGACAGAGTCTGAACAAGACATAGGGTGGATTTGCAGGCCTGGTATGGGGTAGGAAAGTGCTCTTTTAAGCTTCTCTGGCATGGTCTCTTTTAAGGTAATCAGAACCTGCAGAAACAGATGATATATAGCTCAAAGTACCATCAATATTATCATTGCAGTGAAATAGTATGTTATAATTAACAATAGCTTAGATTCTTCTCTCATCATTCTTTCCTTTTAGAATAAATTCAGTGACTTCTTTTTGGGTCAGGCTGGTGCTGGAATCTATTTTCTACCTGGATCCTCCTCCAGATTGTCCCATCCTGCTCCTCCATTGGTACAATTATCAGGTGTACCCCAGCTTTACTTTCTCCTCCACATCTGAGTAATTTGCTTCCTTTCTCAGAGTGATGCCCACTCTCTTCCTGTCCTCCAGCCTTGGTCCTCAGCTCTCACATCTTCTTCCAGCTGCATTTTTGACTTCCTCAACTTTCCCCTGTGTTTATAGTAGCATTCATACACTTGCTTATTTCACTGAAGAGTAAATTGAATCAGGTTGACTTCTTCCTTCTCCCTTCACAATCACAAACATTTTTCTTTTCCTACCCTTATAACCCAGAAGTCTAATTTCATCTCTTGATCTTTAACTTCCCCTCTTGTTTCACACTGAAGAACCTTTCACTGTTCTCCAGCTCTCATAACACAATGCTTTATTCCTTCAATTTGTAAGCATCACTCTTTGTCTCTCTTTCCCCCTCTTGAAACCCTGCTTCCTTTCCTATCTAGGCTTGCTCAGTGTGCATTCTCCACCTTCTCTGTCCTGTGTTCCCAGCCTTACATCTCACTCAAATAACTTTTTACAAAACCTTCTGTATTTCCTGACAGCAGAATTTGACCCATCACATTTTTTGGCAATATTACTTGTTTTTTGAGATCTGTTTTTCTAAGCAGTTGTGACTCAGTCCTTTAGTGGGGCTGCTCTTGTTGACTGAAGGCCCCTCATCACCTCCCCACCCTTTAATTTTGTGTTAGTTTCACTGATAACCATCCTTAGTCTCTCCCTCTTCCTCTTCTGCTCCCATAACTTTCTCCAGGCAACGTTATCTGCATATACAAAGTACAAGTATACAATGCATATATAATGACTCACAAGTCAACTCCAAACTTCTTTTCATTTGTTGAAATGCAAAATTTCAGGCAGTAGCTTTGACATTTACTCACTCACAGTGAGGTATTGTCTTAAGCTGTCCATGAATTTCTAATTTTCACTCCACAAAATCCTGTGTCTGAACCTGGGGTCCACACTTGCAGTTTCTAACAATTCTAATATGAAGAATTGTTTTCAACTTGCTCACCTCCTTCTAATTTGTTGCATATTGATGGTGTCTATGTCTTCCTGAATTTCATTTATAACAATCAGAAATTATGGTGTCTTTCCTGATCCTCCATACAACCGAAACCCTTACAGTGGCTCAGAATGGCTTGCATTTAATCTGTGGAAATAATCTTTTTTTCTGGATAAATTGGATCACATGTATGTTTTTCAAAATTGCTCTGTAAATGTAATTTCTCTAGATTATTGCTGTGACCATGTTGTTGCTGTCTTGGCTTCCTTCCCTGGGAAGGAAGATCTTTTCCCATGAAAGCTTTTCTTCTGTTTCAAGAAATACAAAATGCTCTTCACTTCAGAGGAACTCTTCTATCTCATTTGCACTCTATCACTTCAACTTTGCCTCCTCAAGCACTCCTGGTCGCAGTCAGGAGCAGGTCTGATAGGCAGCCAAGAAGTCAGAGCCCCCTCCCTTTCTCTTCTCTTGATTTTGTTTGTGTATTTCCTGGGAAAAGAACTAGATTTTATGTTTCTACTTTAGCAAGTGAGACCATAGCATGGTATGACCTGGAAGGGACCTTAAAGAGGGTTGCAACCCTCCTGCCATGGGCAAGGACACATCCCAGTAGACCTCCCACTTACATCATGCAATGCTAGCAATAAATAATGCAAATTAAAATATGGGAACAGAATGGGACAGCAACCAAAAACACTGCTCTAAATTATGTGTTTGAGACATGCACACTTCAGCCTTGGTAATTGGTCAGACCACAGAAGTTCAGCTGGTACACCAATGTTTGCAGAAATGTAGGACCACTGAGATCAGAATCAGCTCCTCTGTCCAGTGATTAACAGCAGTGCTTTTATTTTGGCAGGTCAGCATCCTTCCAGCAACCAGCTCAGGGGAAAAACACACACTCAAGCTGTCCTCTCTGCCCGTGGCAGCCTGGAGCACCTTTCAGACATCCTAGCTCACCTGCTGACACAATCCATCAACGCCCACCGAAATCAAATGCAGCTAATTGGAAGGTGATGACAGCCAAGGGACTGCTGGATTTGCATGCTAGTTCCTCTAGTTTAGCATCACACAGCCAAACTACAGGTAAGATGAGACTGGGCTCTTCATTTCAGATGATTTCCTGCCTTCTCCTCTGTGGCACATTTGCGTACACACACAGACATAAACTTCTATTTGGGCTTTGCTGTCCTAATGCCAAAAGTCAGCTGGAGATTGCATTACATGAGCTTTCCGAAATGCTGGCCAAGAATTCCAAGGGGCAACATTTTTTTTGCCCTCTTTTTAGGACACGGCTGCAGATAGTGGCTGCAGATGGGTCTTTAAGAGTCCCAGCAGCACAGCTCATGGTGGGAAGCACATGGTTGCTTCAGGCTGGGCTACAGCTTCCTCATTCTTTTAATGTCCAGACTTAGGATGGATTCCTGGCTCTTGTTTCACATGGTATTGTTGAAGTTTTTTTCGCAAGGATCCAGCCTCCTCTCCTGTTCTACTGCTGGTGTCTGTCCCTACTCTAAGTCTACCAATTATTTCCTTTAAGTGTCAGCAGCACAGCAGACACACGGAGATATAACCTTTCTGCAAGCTGATGCTGTTAAACTATTACTTGAAACTGAAGTTGCAGTTGACAAGTGCTACTTCAGTCACTAATAACTACTTCAGAAGTGCTAGTGGTGCCTTGGCTCTTCGTGTTGTGGCTCGGGGCTCAGGGAGCTTCTTCACAGGTCATTTAGAGCCATCCATCTGATCTGAAACAAGATCACTCAGCATCCCCTCTGGCTCAGTGCCTTGCTTGCCATGAAGTTCTCTGTTCAGCCCCCTGGGTCTGCAGCAGTGGCATCTTTAGGTGGCTGCTCAGCTCCTAGAAAACCCTACTATGGGACTTAACTGCATTTCAGTGTTTGCAGCAAGAGAAAGGTGAGGGCTCCAATCCCTTGAGGCCCTTTCAAATATGGTCCTTTCAATGGAGGGGGCTTTCCTCTTTTTGCTCCCATCAAAATGTCCCCATCTTGTAATTTTTTTTTTTGTTTAATTTTGTTTTGTTTCATTTTTTAATCAGGTTGAACGCACTCCTGAGAAGAGCAGGATTCCTGAATAGAAGGAGGATGAGCTCTGCAGCAGCAGCATTCCTGCATTTTTCCTTTCCTTTCATGCTCCCCTTTTTTTTCCTGGCTCAACTCCTTCAGTCTAATTAAAACATCTGAGGTCTCTCTGACCCAAAGGTTTCACAGTTTGGCAGAGTTCACAAATATTTCCTGCATATTTTGGCAGGTTTTTGGCACAGCCTGAGGATATATTTGGAACAGGGTAATATAAGACAAGGCCAGATCATCTGGATCACTGAGTCTTATGCCCTACAACTGCAGACAATCCTGTAAGAGATGTTAAATCCAGAATAGCCTCCACTTTTCCTGTGCCTCTTGCACATAACCAGCCACAATGTGGTGTAACAAACTAGGTCTGACTTTTCAACAGAAACAAAATATGTCAGGTTCTAAGTCTCCTTGACATGACAATGACTTCATCTAAATCCTGAAGCCATCCTTTGGATTGCCCAGCCTTGGTCTAATGTCTTTTAGAAAATGAAGCTCATTTAATTCCTGAAACGTGAAATCTAGGTCTCAGGTCAAGAGCATAGACGTTCTTTAGCTGAAAAACTCAGATCCATCAGAGACTGACTGTAAGAGCCTGTAACTTTTCAAACTTTGGATTGCAATTAGGCTTTATATATATTGCCTTTCAAAGAGCAGGATCTAAATAAAAATACCCTTGAAGAATGGGGCATTTTTTATGCTCTCACCCTTGAAATTTTTTCAGAAGACATAAGACTTCTTTAGGGCCATGACTTGTCTGTGTAGAACAAATAAAAAAGACCTCAGCTTAAGCTTCATTCCTCCTTTACTGCATTCCTGCATTCCTTCTGCAGGCAGAAGTTTAAGAGGACTCAGTGGGAGAACCCCCCGAAGCAGGGTCAGATCACACAGCTGAAGGGGCTTTCCATCATCGGAGATATAGAAGCACCTCAGCCAGAGACAAGCAGTTACTTCATAAAAAAACCCCAAAATTCTAGTCTTAGCAATCACATGTGCAAAATAAATCTGTTCCCAAACGGCCAGGAATCACTTTTTCATGACTTTAAGATGACAGACCCCTAGCCAAGCCACATGCTCTTTGGCAGTAAAACAAATAGGTAAATTTCTTGCCAGGCTAATTTCTTACCTTCAGAAATTGGGTTGATTGTGGGCAGGGTGTATCTAAAGCACAGGGAAATTTTCATCCTCAGTGGGAAATCCAGCTGGGCCAAAAAAAAGCCTGTCTTGCACCTGTATCTAGTACAGATCGTATATGCATATGAGTTTCCAGAAGGCAACAAAAAGCTCATTCATATAGCAATTGGGTCTTTATATCCTCTCCATGTGTATGAACTTATGGTTGTATGAACAGCCATATCCAGTTATTGAAGTATTTGATGATCCAGAGTGCTTAGGGCCTTCTTCTTCCATCTCATTCACCACTGAAGTTTTCTACAATCATTTTACTGGCTTTAAGCCTGCAATAAATACAAATGACTTGCCAATAAAATCTGGTGTCTCCCTGCATCAGGAGGACTATAGCATCATTGTTATTTAAGAGATGGCAGCTTTGACACAATGCTTATTTAAAATTCGTAAAAGGGAAAAAAAATAGATGATGTAATAAATCTGCATGTTCCTCTTAAGCAGCCGTTGAAAGTCTGAATGCTCTTCCCCTTTCCAAAAGCATCAGCCGTTTAATGTTTCCTAAGTTGTTTTTACATGAATTAGGGCGTTTGAGTGAAGCACTGTCACTTACAAAACCACGCTGTTGTCTCCAGCTAATTTCGTGCTAGCAGCTCTTTTAAACTGCTAAATCTAGTTTTTAGTGTATGATGATTTTGTGTTGTGATGGTGTAAAACAGCTGCTACTTTTCTGATGAGTTGCCTATTTTCCATTTTATGGCTCTGCAAGATGTTGGGTTTCATCATGGCCCCGTCTGACAGGCAGCTGAGAGCAACCTGCAAAAAACTCCCAAAGCACAACAAAGATGCCTTAAATCCAGGGGTTCAACCATCCATACATCCAAAATTTAGGGTGCTTTTTTCTCTTCCTTCTTTGCTTGTACCCTGAGATCATCTCAGCCTACACCAGCGTGAACCAAATGAGAAGATTGAAGCAAGATTAGCAGGAAAGAATATTACTTGCTGCTTTAGCACAGAAGAGAATTTCCAACCTCCCTCTCCCCCCCTCCTTCCTCAAAGCTGTTTCTGGGGGACTGGTGCAGGTTGGAATGACTCTGCTTCTTATATCACTGCTGTGCAGGCTGATAGAGGAGTATACTGCATGATGGGAGAGGTGGCACCTTCCTAGACATCCCCTGGATCCTGTGGGCTGGCGTTTGCTCTATTTGTTACAAACGTAACACAATGATGAAAAGAAACTCTCGGAGGACTCCTCAAAGAGGTGAAGACTAAGATCTTCCCAATAATAACCCACAACCCGTAGAAAAGAGCTCAGCTTTGGGTAGACAAATTGGAAGCAGCTTGCCTCCCTGATTCTTCCACGCACAGCCCTCCCCAGCACCACATGCAGGGTTTTTTCCAAAAGCAACCCATTGAACAGCGGTGGTCTAAACT
The DNA here is from genome assembly GCA_013400935.1 of Turnix velox. NCBI lineage: Eukaryota > Metazoa > Chordata > Aves > Charadriiformes > Turnicidae > Turnix > Turnix velox. Next base: position 136,585 of record VZTY01005532.1, read on the forward strand.
GTTATGGAGATCTTAAACTGCTCAGTTGTTACAAGCTGAAATTGATTACAACTGAGCCGTTGAACTGGAGTGCTAGGAAGTGGATGGAATGAAGAGGAGAAAGGGTGCTAATGATTTTGCTTCTTTGTTTCTTTTCCTTTTTTTTTCTCAATTTTTTTTTTTTGCATGCAACAACATCATAAGCTTTTCAAGTGATCTTGCCTTAATGAGTTCTGCATTTCTCTGTCTCTCAGTAAGCATTGGACATGTTCTTCCAGCATTTCCAACATAAAAGGTGTTCTTGGTTTGGCTTCTAATTTGCCTGTTGCACTGTCACTTTTGAAAAATTGGAGAAGTGCTTCAAAGTCAGAACCTGAGGAAAAATTGATGATGTGGATACTATGATATTTGCTCTCTCTCCAGCTTAAAAAAAAAGTGTTCCTTTTTAGCTTTTTAAAACTAAAAATCCTTTCCTAGTCTGTTCTAGTCTATTCTGCATCAATTTTGTTTGCACCCTCATCACTAGAGCATCTCAACACCTTCAAGTAGTGCTCTAAGCAATGTGACTAACATCTGTCACGTGCAGTTTCCTCACTCTTTCTCAGAATCCTTGAAATGAATTTAGGGCTTGTGCTGGATCAATAGCACCGGAGACAGACGGTCTCTGTCTAACCTCAATGCAGGCACAGCATCTAGGAGTGTGTCCCCCCAACCTCCTGCCCTTCTGCCCTCTCCTTCAAGCACCAGCTCATGCTTTTGGGAAGAGCTCTCAGAGATGTGTCTCTGGACCAAATTCACTCACAGCAGAACAGAGAAGTCAGAGTACTTTGTGGAGATAGGATGCAGCTATCAGTGCTCACCCACTCTTAGCTGCACATGGAGGGACACTACGATCTTATGTGCCAACTCGAATTAAACTTCTCAGGAGCCCAGCTGGATTTAGCAGCCACTTACTTTCAAAGGTTTTCAATGGCTAGTAGTGGACAACAATGTAACTGTTTCTCACCATCAAAAGCCTTCTCAAGTAGATTTCAGCCTTCTGGGAGACTTCTGACTCGAATTCAGGTCAACACAGGTCCTGTGCTGAACAGGATTGGCAGCCCTCTCCTACAGAGCCAGTACCAGGAGCAAGATCTAGGCAACCTGAGGCACTGTAATTTCCAGTAGTATGTTTTCTTAATGGGCCAAGTGTGCTTTGCCTAATTTTGCTTTCAATGCATGGGATTGTTATTGCTCAGTGGCCTCACACAGGTGTTTAAGCAATTTTGTGGTATGATTTTCAAGTAGAAGCAGAAGGTTTTGTTGACTGTTACCTAATGAGTAACTTCAGAGGAAACGAGCACTCACAGTTGTTTGTGATGGATGTTTGTGGAGCTGGGGTGGAAAACTCAGGAGTTGGTGACCTCTCTGTCATAATCTGTTGTATTTTGTCTATGAGTACAAATTGGAAAAGAGCATTGCTTTTATTCAGTAAGAAGAACTAGAAGGGGTGAAGTTACTCATTTACTTGTATTCCCAGTAAACATGAACATTAGTAGGAGGTGTCCCTGCTTATGGCAGGGGGGTTGGAACTAGATGATCTTTAAGGTCCCTTCCAACCCGAGGCATTCCATTCCATTCTATTCCATTCCATTCCATTCCATTCCATTCCATTCCATTCCATTCCATTCCATTCCATTCCATTCCATTCTATTCTATTCCATTCTATTCTATTCTATTCTATGGAAAGTTCAATTGGTAAATTAAATCCCAATGTTTGTGAAGATAATGGGGCATGGGGTTTATTTGGTATATGAACATGGCAGATTAGGGGTCCCTGAGTGGTGATTTATGTTATAAATCTTTAGAAACATAAGAGGCTTCTGCTCCACAACTTTCCCCTGTTCCAGATCCATAGTAAGTGAGAACCTTGGTGTGTAACAATCATTTCTCTTCCATGCCACCAGCCTGTACCATGCCATCCATAAGACACAAATCCAGGTACCTGGCTGCTTGGAAACTCATCACTTTCCAGCAGGACCCACTTAAAGCATACTCCAGACCCCATTCCTCTGGACAAGATCCCAGACTGTTACAAAGTTAGCAGCACTGGAAACATGAGTTATCTGATCAAGAAAGATAAATACATCTATTTCAGAATGCATAATCTTACCACATATGTGAAGTAGTTTAACCATTAGCAAGTTGTCAAGCACTATTGAATGGAATTAGCCTCTTTATTTCTAGTCAGGATCAATCTTCTTTTCCCCTTCCCAGTACAATGAGCACTTAACATGCTCCACATTGCAATGCCTGGGGCAGACGACACTTGTGAAAGGGCTTGATGATCAATTCTGATATAAACCTGACATGAAGAGACTTGGGAGAATCTGGATCAGATGATCAAGGGGAGAAATAAATACACATTTAATACTATGACACTCCTAACTATCTGTGTATGTTCAGATCCTAAAACAAGCATGATGGGCAAGGTTGACACATGGAGTGGTACATGGACAGAGTGCAGGGGTGAGGACAGCATTTCTCATGACCTTTCTGAAAGGAATATTGTGGAAGTGCTAGATGTGGGATTGACATATCTTCAGAACAATACTAATCACAAAAGCCTGAGGCAGAGAAATGCTAATGGCTTCTTGTCCACCAACTGTGGCACAGAGACTATGGGTAGAAAAAAAATTTCCATGATTTTTATTCACTAAAAAACCCCTCAATTAGATTTGCACCTCTGATTCGGAGATGAAAGAGGGACCCATTACCAGCCCCAGACCTTAAAGCCATGCCTTCATTTACCACCAGTCAGCTCTGCTCCTCGCCTTTTTTCTTCTCCAGCCTGGCTGTAGATGAGTATTCATGAACGTTCGTTATTATTTCTCTCCTCACAGTTGCTTTTTTTCTTCCCACACCTGCCAACATTAGCTCCATTCTTTGACTCATGCTGTTGCACAGCCTAAAGCATATGATCTCCATGCCAAGATGTTATTTAATTTCCCAACAAAGTTCTTTTGGCATGGAATGAGCTGAGCAGCAAGAGCACAGGAGGGGAGGAATAAGCAAGGGTGGGAAGAAGAGAACTAGAAGGAAAAGGGACTCAAATTGATGTTGCCTCTGGCTTCTCATACCAGAGGTGTGTTGTCAGTGGCTTGGGAGCAGTGTGGGTGGGGTGGAAATGGCAGCTGGGGGTTCATCAATGGCAGGTTGCTGAATCAGGAACCCTGACACTTGTGAAGTACTCTGTCAGGAACATTAAGTATCCAGAAGTGATAAAGCTTCAATTTGCTAGTCCATTAGACTAATTACTGCAATAATTAAGTAACTACTTGATTAGAACTAATGGGTACCTAATTATCCAGGAGAAAAGTATCAGGTGGCAATTATCAGGTGGCAATTAATAGACTGGAGTTAATGTCTTAGCACTGTCTTTGTATGAATTCATAAGCAAGGTAAAGAAAACAAACAATAACTTATTAATATTTATTGGTGCCAGAGTGTTTTTCAGCTTGTTTCATTTACACAGAACCAATTAGTAAAAAGACAGTTAGTGTTGCAAAGATGTAAAGTGACTGAAGCAGGAGTTTGATTTTAAAGGAACAGGATCACATTAGCACTTATAAGCAAAGACAAATGGGTATCAGCCAGGGACTTGGTTCTGGTGCTACTAATTCATCAACAGAAGAAATCAGAGTAATTGAACTCAGTATTAATAATGAAACACATAGGAAGGCAGGTCCTGTCTTAATGGGGTTCTACTTTAATTTTGGTCCCTGAGTCTTTATCAGCATTTTCCACACTGCATGGGAAATGGAGGGACCACCTCAGTTGAACGAACATGAACTTCCTGCTGGTGTGGGTGGAAGCTGCCACTGTAGCATCTCCCAGATCAATGCTGCAAACCCTCTAAAGGAGACAGATTCCATGGACAACTAATGCAATGTGGCTACAAATGCAGTTCCAATGATGAAGGCAAGGTGGTAGAACTGAATTCAACCCACACGTTCTGTATACCTGTGTAAAGAAACCATACTGACATCTCCATTCCTGCTAGTTCCCATGAGCAAAGTCTAAAAAAAAAAAATCTAACCTCTTTTAGTCCTTAGATGCTTTGGGTGATGTCATTTCTTTGGGGTATTTCTATTTTTTTTTTGGTGAGTATTTTATAGCCATACAAAGGCCCAGCTTCTCAAGTGACATAAATTGCTGTCATCTCTTTGGTACTGACATGACTGTAGTAACTTCTGCAGGATCAAAATGTGGGTTAGAGTCTACTTTTCCCATTTTCTCCAAATTCAGGAGGTTTTAAATTCCCCAGAAGAAAAATGGAAACTCCCAGGGAATTCTTTCCTATGAATCTTTATGGCCCTAATGATCATTGCTCCTCTTAAATGAGCTTCAAACTGAAAACCATTGTGCATGGAAGTTGTCTCCTTGTTCCTCTATAAGAAAGCTCATATTAGCAATAATTACTCTCAGGAGTAAGAGTTTTTTACAGTGTGACATACAATAAGCTGGTGTGGCTTCTGGGGTGCAGAATGAAAGGTTCCCTTATAAACTCTGATCCTTTAGAATTCAACTGTGAGCAAATGAAAGACCAAATTATTTCATGATTTTATATTAATGTAGTGAGATGCAGATTTACACATGGTGGAAGCTGAGGATCTGGCCCCTATTTGCACCCCCCTCCATCCTTTTCTCTATGGTATAAATAAATGAAAGGTGTCCTAATCATATTTTAGTCTGGGTGCATAGTAATGTCTGTATATTAGAACATGTGGAATGATAAATGGAGATAAATCTAAAATTTATAGAACATGAACATTTGCATAAACTGCAATATCCAAACATATAGGCTGTTAAGTAACAATTGTCACAAAGGGCATAAAAAATTCAACTTTGTTGCAGGAAAAGAACTCAAATTCCTAATATGATTAAGATAATATATCATTTGTTACTATCTTATTAAAGGCGTAATTGTTGTTGGACGCAGAAGGCATTAACTCTAATCTGGCTTTATATATATACAAATAGGAGGGGAGGTGAATGTGAAAATTGATGCTTTTGGTGATCCATAGGCATTTTATTAATGTTTGAATAATAACTGCCTGGAGGGCCTGTTATAAATTAAAGGGACGAATTGAGATATAAATTTTTATGAGGACTAGTTATACATTTCCATTATGTGTTTAAAAATGAAGGAATTACTGTGAACACAGCAGAACTCACATTTATTTGAGGTGATTTGGATGGGAGGGAAGGTGCAGTGAAGGAAGCTGCATGCTGGCTGTAAGAAAGATGTATCTGTCCCTTTGAAAAGATATATCATATGTCATGCATGAACTCTGTTCTACGGGAGACTGCAGCTGATTTCACATGATTATTTATTTGACAACAGCAAGTGATGATATAGCAGCCAGTTTTAGGCCACTTAGAGAAGGATTCTTATTCTTAAATCATAGAGGAGTTCCCAAGCCCCAACCACTGTCAAACTGGAGTTAATCTAAGAGAGGAACCCAGTAATCTCCTTGGCATTTATTTCTCATTATTCCTCCTATCTGGATATACACATCTTCATTTGCTGTGCATCTATGGGACCAGCAGCATGTTCCAGAGCTTCTCACTGCCCTTTGCTGTGGCTGTTTGAGGAAGCTCAGCTCTCCTTGCTGAGAGACGATCAGCCCCTCTTTGTTATTCACCAGCACAGACGCCCTGGGAGCTCCCCAGAGAGTCCCATCAATGTGTTTTTACTGTGACACAGTCGATTACAACAAACCCAGTACCTTCATTCAGGCAGGTACTTTGGCCCAAAACCGCATCTTTTCATAAAAGAGAGGACAATTTACCCCAGTAACTAAGCTAATCAATTAATATATGGGGACTTGTTTTCCATCCATTTGCTAATTGAGACTGACTCCTGAGGGCAAACCATTTTTTATCATATTCTCCTTATTATTTAGTGTTTAAACCTTGTTTAGATGTTTGATTGCTTTTAATTTCCATAGGTGTCACAAAACTGATGACTTGGAGGTCCTGAGCTGTCTTCTCTAGCCTCAGTTCTCTGTCCATATAACAGGAAGATTCACAGGGGTAGTTTGAGGAGGAAAGTGTTTTTTGAGATGACACCTGGAGAGACAACTATCATCTGCAGCAATATCGTGGTTGTGCTGGTGTGTGTCACTGGTGTGTTATTGTAGGACATGGAGTATAGTGGTCCTCCAGCTCACATTCTTTCACTGAGCCAGTTAATTTGAAATTTCCTAAGCTTTTTTTTGTTTGTTAGTTTGTTTCTCCAAACCTTCAGTTTAATCAGACACACAAGAGCTAGGCAAGTACTTACTGTTTCTGGCCTCATTCACTGGGAAATAAGTTTTTCTCATGGTCCTGGCTTTCAGGGATCCTGAAACATTAATGAAATTGATAAAACATTGAGACTTAGCTCAACCTCATTCCCCACTTTTGAAGTATTGCCCTTGACTCCACCATTCAGGGAGATGATTGTACATGCTTGTATATGGAGAAGAATGGTTGTGAATGTCTTTTGATCTACAAACAGCACGATTTTTTGTTTTCCTGAGGTGGAAATGAATTATTGTACAAGAAGTAAGACAAAACATCCTCATGGTTCTCATTAAGGTTCCCACTTTTAGCAGCCCTTTGAATCTAGACCAGCTCCCCAGCCAGCTCACTCTTATGCCAGCAAACCTCACCCTGTGACAGTAAGAGGAATGATCAGCTCTGCTTAGTGCCTGGCTTCTTGATACACTTGGTTCAAGTTTTCATGACCTCGGTTGTTTGCCCTCAACCTTTCAGTTGAGGAAGCCAATTTGTGATACTCCTTGCCTTACCCAGACCAAGCTCCTACTGTCTATTACCTTCTAGGACAGGACTATGGTTGTATGTGTCTCCTCTCTAATGGTACTTGCATAATGTAGGTCATTTCCCATAGTCACACAAACAACCCTGGGATTGCCTGGGAGCTGTTGAGTTAATATCATCCAAAGAGTACCAAAGCAGAAAAAAATATTCTCCAGTAAATAGGAGCCTTTTCTAAATGCATTACAGTGCTGAACAAGTGGCTAATTAGACAAGAGTTGTAATGTCTATTTTCCCAAAACTGTGGGGTTTTTTCTGTGCATAGAATCAGAGAATGTGTGGAGTTGGAAGGGACCTTTAAAGGTCATCTAGTCCACCCCCCCCCACCCTGCAGTAAGAAGGGACATCTTTAACTAGATCAGATTGCTCAGAGCATGTTATTGAAGGGACAGCTTCACACGAGTTTCTTTAGGGAAGGTGCAGGGGAATGTTGAAGAGAGTAAGTTCTATGACAGAATTAGCAAATGTATTAAGTACAGTGCCAATCTGGTACAGCAGAAATGACTAAATACCCATCAGGGCCTGTCACTCGTCAAGAAGTGAAATCTTAGACCCGTTTAAGTCAATGACAAATGTTCGCAGAATCTGGCTGCAAGTTAATAAATGTTTGGAGCCTGTATAACTCAAACTCTGATATTTGTCAGATTAATTATTTGATTGAGCTTATTGTCTGTCAAATAATTTCTTTGTGAAGTTACAATGCTTTGTGGTTGATTATGATTTTAAAGAGGAAAACATCATATGAGTGTGGAGACACGTCATTGCACATTTTATGTTGGGTCACAGAGAGTTATTATGCATAATATAAAATAACTAAATATGGGACTGTAAAATGTTTGAAATGGGGCCACAGCTGAGGTTGAACTTCTCCCTCCTTTGGGTCATTTCCTGGTTTAGGAATGCTTTAATATTCATTCTGAACTTTCTTTTTATCATGGTCTTCTCATTAGGCTACATGTATGTAAAATGAAAGAAAATATCTCTACATGCACAGCCATTCCTTCAGCTTCCCCTTGCTTTTAATACAAAACAGAGGACTTCAAGACTATATACATCAGGTGTTTTCAGCAAAGTAGCAGCAGCAGCAGCAAATCATAGACATTTGTCATTCCATGGAGCTGTCTGACAGTTCTGACAATTCATTAGGCTGGGCTGAAAAGAGGTTTAGAAAGCAAAGGAAGGATCACAGGTAGTGGAGTTGCTTTTGCATGATCCAGTAATAGCTGATTTGTATCATTTTTGGTGATGGATACACTGTTCAGATTAAACTCAGCTGAATTTTTCCCCTTTATTCTTCTATTTTTTCCTTTCTCTTTCTCCTCCAGCAGGAGCTTCTGGGCAGCACATTAGTCTAGATTTAGACTTCAATTTATTCCACAAAGTAGATGCTGAGGAAATTCTTACTGGGAGCTACTGATATTTGTGACTTACCAAGAGCTCAGTAGAAGTGAACTGAGCTTTGCTGTTCAGTTCCTACCCAGTGAGGCTTTTCTTTTTCATCGTGTTTGAGTTATATTCCTTTCTGGGGCTATACCATGACATGTGCCATTCTTCAAAGTCAAAGTCAGTCCCACCTGAATGTATGCAAACCAAACCTATGACATTGTTGGGTGATAAGTGCCTCCATTATCCCCCTCCTTCCACTTACCATTTTGCTTCTGAGACTTGTACACAAGCAATTTTTTGACTTGAAGGCAAATCCTTTGCAATAATGCTGACTCTGCAGAACAGGCCACCTGGAAAATATTCGGTCTTCCGTTGGAAAACATTTCCCCTTTCCAGGTTGGTGGGCTGTCTCAAATCATGCCACAATGTAAAATGCCTGGGTCAGATTCTGAATTGATGAGGCAATGCTTGTCTGGCCAGAGGGTATCTGTGTGGGTCAGGCAAATGATGGTCTGAGGGACCAGCAATATCCCTGAGCCCACTTAGCCCAGCAGAGGATGAATAGCTTTCCATCTTCATTCTGTCTATTTTATAGCTGCCACAGAATAAGCAGTCTGAGATTGATCCTGACCCACTAGTATTATACGTAGGTCCTACAAGAGTAGTATTTGCTCTTGGTGACTGCTGGAACACACTAATTCAAAGAAAGGCCTTGTACACAGGTTTGGGGTATGTTTCTTTTTACACATGAGGTCTCACAGACCCTCCAAGCCATCAGTAACATTTAAGTACTTTTTAATTTGTACCTTTTTTATTTCCTGGGGGTTTAAAGCACTTAGGCTGGATATCAGAAAGAATTTCTTTACTGTGAGGGTGTGAGACACTGGAACTGGTTGCCCAGAGAGGCTGTGGATGCCACCTCCTTGGAGGTATTTAATGCCAGGCTGGATGAGGTCTAGTGGGAGGTGTCCCTTCCTATGGCAAGGCGGTTGATGATCGTTAAGGTCCCTTCCAACCCAAAGCATTCTGTGATTCTGTGATGGTGTCACCTCACGACCCTTTCTTTTGGAAATGAAGATATTTCTGGCCCTGTGATCCTACGTGCAAGACTAGGTGGTTTAAAGCAATTGATGATGACACTTGTGGATGCTGCTTATGTGTTGTGTTGTCTGATGTGCCTCCATAGCCACTTGTAGGTTGTGTGATTTTTTGCAGTCAGTTGTGAAGGCTGCACTTGCTGGTTTGTTATTCTGGAGTTGTGCATGTGGGTTGAACTTGCTGGCATTAATTATTTTTAATAGTGAGTCAGACACCGAATTACAGGATCCTACCCATGGATAGAAGAGCAAACAAAGAACCAAACGGCCCTCCTCTCCCTCCCCTGACATAAGTCATATTTTGTCTCCTACGACCTCGACTGGCCCTTTAAATTTCATATCAAACATTAGAAAGAAAGAGGTCAAAGTAAGAGCCCTGCTGAAAAAAAACCCACAGCCAACCCCAGATATGAACTATGGGAACTTGTCATCTTATCATCCTAATTGAAGTCATTCTGCAATGTATGACAGTCCATCATATATTCTGCCAGTCAGTGTGTCATACATGATGTGTAACGAGAGAGCTCATAAACCCAGAGGGGAAGCCCCTTCTTTTTTATTACTTTATTTGATCATTTTCATAAAAATTCCCCTTGCTCGATATAGAGGGATGTGTTTATTAGCCCCATTAAAGCTTTGTCCATTCATTTGACACTGTGATTTACACAGCTTTGCCCACAAAAGAATACCATTATATCTAGTATGGAGAGGTGTCTTTTTTTTTTTTATTATTGTATGATGAGAAATAAGTATTTAATTCCACAGGTGAAGGCAAAGAAAGGGGAGGTTGTTGTCAGAGGCTGGGAAGTAAACAAAAGGATGCTTTAGGTATCATTGACTCAGAGGAAGAAAACATTCCCAGTAAATATAGAAAAATAAATAAATAAAGATGCTCTTCCCAAGGAGTGGGAATTGAAACAGGCTCGGCTGAATTTTTTTTTTCCCCTCTGTGTGCCTTCATTAAAAACAGCAGAATTTGGCAAAATTTCCCTCTGTGTTCTACTCATGAATGTTTCTAGAAAATATCAGCTTTCATACGCAAATATTCTTGAAGTGAAATTGGTGGCTTCCTTTGAACACAGCTAGTGCCTCAAATCCCATCTGCTTTTCCTACAACACGCCCACTCATTATCTAGCTTATTTGGCTTTATTTTATTTTTTTTAAAATGAACACAAATTAAGCTATTTAATCAAATATGTACATGATTACATGGCATTTTTGCATAAGAGTTATACACCCATGGAAATCATTAATCACAGATAACAACACTATGTTAAAATTAGACATTTTGCTTCCTTTCTTTTTTTGTGTGTGTGTGCTTTTTAACATAATATCCTGTGTAGCTCTAATTTCACCTCTACTCTCATTTGAATAAAGCAGGATTGTTTTACATCAAATTATTCATTTGTCTGTAGCTCTGATAATTGGTATTTATGTTTAGACTTGATCTCAGAGGAATAATAACACAAGAATTGGAATGAATTCGGTCTCTTTTTTCTTACTGTTTTTCCCCCTTTGTCTTGCACAGAATGTCATCATGAATGTCCATTGGCAAACTGGATAAGAAAGAGTGTCACAGTGCAGGACAACCTAGAAGATGACAGGTATTTCCAGGCATAGCAATGATGAGATCAAATTCCCCTCAACCTGCCTTGTTTGCTGATCTTTTAATCAGATTCAACTTCACTGCAGCTACAGCAAAGGTTCCCTGACAATGTATGACAGCATGTGACAGAAAAATATAAAATATTTTGGGTTTGGTTTTTTTTTTTTTCCCCATTTGATGCTATCTCGGATAAATCTGCAATCCCAGCAGCATCTGATAAATGTACCAAACTATTTCAGTGGAGGTTTTTAAATGAGCATAATTGAACTGGAGGGTTTGGGGTTTGTGTTCTTCTGTTTGGAGTGTAATCCAAAGAGGAAAGCTGGGAAATGATCTAAACCCTTTGAGGTTAACATGCCATGAAAGAGCATCAATGACCAAAGAGGACATTATTAAAAAGCAGCCAACCTCACTCAAAAAGAACCACCGTATGAAGCAAGAGCCCACAGAACAACACCCAGGGCTGTCTGCAATTCCACAGGGATATATATTTCATCCCCTGTCTTCCACTCTCCAAATTTCCTCTGAACTGCTTCTGAGATGACTTCTTGAAAAACACCAGTAACTACAGAAAGCATCTTATCAACCTTTTCTCTACAATCTGCCTCCTATTCCTCTCACGCCTGTGTTCTCGCAGTGTCTTGGGGGAAAAGCTTGGATTAAAGATAAGAGAGAACAAGGAAAGGAATACAGCAAAAGGCAAACAACAAAACCAAACCACCACCCCCAAACTTTTTGACTCAACTCCTTTGTGAATCATGTGCATGATTACAGCAAAGTTAAAACTGTCTTCTTCTTCGCCAGTACTTAATTCCTGCTTTTAAAATCAGGCTGCCTTTGATCTTGAGGATTGAAATGATCTGGAAATGAAACAGCCATTGCTTTGCAGAAAATCTGGATAGGGTCCCAGACATGGCTTTTACCTGGAAGGCTTCCAAAACAGGATGAAATCTCTCTAGTTTCAGAACAAATTGCAAGATTTTTTTTCTCTGTGTCTAGTCCAACCGCAAAACTCTAACCCCAATGTCTGCTCTTTCCCAAAATGCAGATGTAATAACCTCTGAGGTGAACTGTGAGTGTTATTCTGCCATCTTCTCCCCTTTCCTCTCCTCTGAGGGTCAAGGGATGGGAGGATTTTATTAAAGCAAAGGCTTAAACTTCTGGGCAAATATGAGGAGACAGCTGGTTATAACCCAGGATAGATCCAGACACGTGAGAGTTGGAGAGGGCAGAGGACCAGGAGCATCTATAACATCTGGATCCTCTTGCAGGCACAGAAATATCTGCCCAGTCTTGCATGACCTGCCCCCAGAGCCAAAAGGGCTGAGAAATGTGGTTAAGAGACACTGAAGCTAGGCTTTGCCCTAGCAAATAAATTCCACTGGTAAAGCAAGCACATCAGTATTTCTTTGAGTGTGGGATTTGTTTTGTTTTTTTGTTTTTTTTTAGTTAATATATTTCCATATGTTGTATGAATATTTCTTTTTTTTTTGTGGGATTGTAAGTCCATCTGGTACTTGTACTGGAAGGGCTTCAGCTGGCAAATCCCTACCCTGTGCTCTGTTGCACAGATCCCAGGCCTGGCCTTACAAGGCCCGGTGGTTGGGAGGATGGCAACAACTTCTCCTCAGCCATCTTTCTAATTAGATGAACTTCTCAAAGCAATCAAGACAACCAGGTTACTGCCAAAAAGCTCCCACAATGCTATTTTTTTTTAAGTTACAAAATGAGTGCATGCTCTGTCTCTGAAGTTCAGTCCAATATAAAGAACCCTCTCTCCTTTTGTGTGCTAAATGGCCAGTCTCTGCACACTGCAGCAACCTCTAGGAAGTGTAAATGAGAAAGGTTGCCCAGGCATCAATACTAAGCAGAAAAATGTGCTGAAATATCACAGTTTGCCAAGACAATAAGAATCACTTTCCTTTGCATGTGTTATTAAAGAACTGGTGAATAATTATCTGCTTTAATATAAGCTTTTTTCCTTCTGCATGATTAACTTCATGGGTATCAACAGAGAGTGTGATGATTCTGAGATGACAGCTCCTGGTAGCACGTTCTGGGATTAGTAAAAACAGGTTGTCACTTTACCCCAGTCGGGAACAGTCAGTTGCTTTGTGCTGAGTGCTGGACAGAAGAGCTGGGTTCTGCACCAGGCATCTGACAGCCTGAACGTGCAGCAGGCCCAGCCTCCTGCTGGGTGGCTCAGAGGTAGCTGCTTCCACAGAAGACTCAATTTTCTGATGCAGCTTCTAGACTGAAACCATTTGATCCTTCTCAGCTACACTATGACCTGTATTAGGAGGTTTCTGACCAGCCCCACTGAGAGGCACAGAGCTCCAGCTCTCACAGTTAGAATCATAGAGTCATGGAATAGCCTTGTCTGGTAAAGACCTGTCAGATCATGGAGTCCAACCATCAACCATCACTAAACCACAACTCTAAGAACAGTGTCTACCCATTTACTAAATAGACCTAGGGATGGTGCCTCAGCTGTTCCAAAGCCCTTTCAGTGTAAAGTTATTTCCTAATATCCAGTCTAAACCTCCCCTGGTGCAACTTGAGGCCATCTTCTCTTGTCCCATTCTTCTCTTCTTATTGTTCAATGCTCAACACATGGAGCTGAGTCTAAAGGATTATTTTCTTTAAAATGCCTGGATTTAACAACAGCCTTGTGGCTGACTACTCAATATGCAAAGTGACAGTCCATACGGTGGCCCTTGGAAGGGATGCAGAGAGAGGTAGGACAAACATGCAGAATGACGTCATGGACCAAACAAACAATCCTTTAGTTCATATTAAAGTTGTAGAAAGCCTGTCACATAGAAGAGGCTGCCTAGGGAAGTGGCTGAGGTACCATCCCTGGAGATATTTAAGAGATGAGTAGACATAGTGCTTAGTAATATGGTTTAGTGATGGTTCTTGTCAGAGTTAGGCTGATGGTTGGACTCAATGATCTGAAAGATCCCTTCCAACTTAGGTGATTCTATGATTCTGGGGAAATCAATCAATGAATGGAAAAACAAGCATGTGGACAATAGGAAACTGCCTACAAATGAGAGAAGGCTTCTGGGAGTATGCAGAGCTATCTGGGGAGAGCACCAGGGCAAGGCTGTAAGGCTCAGCAGAGTTAGGACAGGGTCTACAGAAAGGGAATCACCATTAAAGTCCTCTTTTTGTCAATGTCAAGATACACAGGAGCTGTGAAACAAAGCAAACTGTGTGCATGGAAGCAAAATAGAAATTTGGTCCGGCATCACAATTTTTTGGAAGTGTAACAATCACTTAAAAAAGATGATGAAATGCCTGCATATTTTTAAAGAAAACTAGGAGAGGAAAAGACTAAACCCCAGTGAAATACACAGTGATGAGTTATGAGGAATGGGGGGGGTTGTTTTTGTAATTCTGTAGGCATCTCAGTCCTCTGGTGAAATGATGTATGGGGCAATCGTCTGGTAGGGGCTGATGGGATGTAAATGAAACTAATTAAGGAAATGTCAAACATAATTAATAAAACAGGTTTAAGTTGCAAAAGCACTGTCAGCTGAATGAATGGGGAAGAATGCTGCCTTCCCATTGTTTTGGGGCTTGCATGCTTATTTATATATTTATTTATTTACTCCTTGCTCACCCCCTCCTTGCCCTCCCACCAGTTTTTCAGTTGCACCATTCAATTAGATCTTAGAAAGCTCTTGATAGCTGCTCAAATTTCCACCTCGCCCCCCTTCTGAGCTGGAGTCCCATAGAATAGAAGGAATATAAATTTTCCCTGTCGGCTTGCAGCCTGGGAAGAAGGAGAAGAAAAAAAAAATTAATTGCTAACTCCTCGTCTTCCCCAAGTACTACAGGACATTAACATAACCAATTTGTTTGAACTCCTCACTGGCTGCTTAATAGAGCATCTGACCAGCTGATAAGACCTGGGTGCTGCTGCCTATGATACCTTGTTATTAGCATTTTCATAATATTCAAATATTACAGCCCCCGTGATTCACTAGCCTCCATTCATTATTGATAAGTACAAAAAATAAATAAAAAGGGTTTATAAATAGCAAAGGGGGGTGAGCGACCTATAATTATGGCAAGCAAATTAGGGTGCATGGTAGAGTCAGTTACATTTGCCTAGGAGTAATGATGCTCAAGAAGTTTTTCTCCCCAGGGACCAGAAAAATAATGGAATCCTTGGCAGCTGCAGATGGGCTAGGAAAGGCTGTCACCCAGGACACTGTTTATATAAGTTAGGCCAAGCATATGGCTCTGTCTCCTGCCTGTAGCCACCTCCAGATATTGCAGTTTCAATGAAAAGAAAGAAATGCATAAGTAAAAATAGCCCCTTGCTGGAAGGTGGTGAAGGAATATGAGGAGGAGAAAGGTGGATGGGAGGGCAAAAAGCAAACAACCAAAGTGAGCCTGATCAGATGTTCCTGTTGAGAGCAATCTCAGGGATCAAGAAGGGCTGATGACTTCAAAACCAGAGGCTGTTTAGCTGCCTCACCAAGGAGAGGAAGATGAAATGTGATTTCAGCTGANGTTCCTGTTGAGAGCAATCTCAGGGATCAAGAAGGGCTGATGACTTCAAAACCAGAGGCTGTTTAGCTGCCTCACCAAGGAGAGGAAGATGAAATGTGATTTCAGCTGAAGCAAAACTTTGTCCATGTTGTAGTCCAAGATAGTCACTCTTACACAGCAAAGCTTTAAGCCTGAAATAATAAAAAATCACAGTCCTAGTTAAAAGTAGGAGCTACTAGAAATAGCCACTGGATACTTTATAATTTAGTCCCTGCGGTTTTATTTTCATTAATCCAATCAAAAGCCTTTTTTCTTTACTAATGAAACTGGAATGAAACACAAAAGGGAGGTTGACCTGTTAGCAGGTGACTGTTTCTTATAAGTTATTCATTAAAAACACCCTAATGCTCTGGTGCTGAAGGAGGCAGTACCTACTTCTGTATAAATTAAACATAATTAAGTTGGTTTCAAGGCAAAAAATAAGTTATTTCCCCTATTATTCAGTACTGGAAACTGAACCCATGCAGACACTGGCAGAGGACTGGGGACTCACCCTTGAATTCCAGCTGCCCCCCATAATTTTCAATTCCAAGTTGCTCTGAATGCCAGATTCTTTTGGGGATATAAATATTCCCCACGTCTTGTAGACAATGTACTTCTAGACAAGAATTTTGTTTGGCCTTTCTTTGCTGTTAGAATGAGTTCTGAAATTGAAGGTAAGAACTTGATTGTTTGGTCCCTTTAATTTTTTTACACCAATCTCCCTGAAAATGTCACAATTTGTTTTCAAATTTTTCTTTTCTTTTTTTTTTTTTATTTTTTTTTACAGATTCTCACAACAATATCTGGACTACACTGTTGTCTCAACATAAAATTCCTGAGAAATTTCCTGCACCTTAGCAAAAAAAAAATTAAGCAATGATATTTATCAGAGAAATCTTCCAATTAGCCACCTGCAACAGCATGTTCCTGGAGCATTGTCCACTTAGATATATGCAACAAAAATTCCAGACTTATTCATTTTTATGCTCTGAACTTTAGCAAGGTATGCAAAGTGAGCACAGGCTCAACAATGAATCCTACTTCTGCAGCAAGACTTCTCCTCAGAACATCATCAGTCCCACAGAAGTTCATACCTGGATCTGTCCATCTGTAACACAAACATCCATCTTACAGAAGGATCCTTGGGCATCCTGTGGGCTCTGATCTGCCTTAAACTTTACATAAACAACATCAAAGAGAAACAAACACTTAAACTGACAGAGACTTGCTCGTATCTTCCTTTGTGTTTTAATACAGGTGGTTGCTTTTGTTGTGCTGCTGTGTTTCAGCCAATGCAAACAGCAAAGTACTTTACTGGAATGTATCTCTCTTCTCCAGGTATTCCCAGAGTTTTTTTATAGGTGAAGTATCATTCTCAAGAATATAGACAACATTTCATTCATCTTGATCTAATCCACTCGTCCTTATAATTTATTGTTAACTGCTTGGATGTGGGAGCCATGACAGCTCTGAGTAAAGCATTTAAGCAGGCATCTGCTTTGTATAAATTACAGGAACCTTGATCACACAACTTTGCAGAGAGAAACAAAGGTCTTTTACAAACTTCTGTAGCTTTGGGTATAGAAATCCTTTTTCTTTTTCTTTTTTATTTTTTACTTTAAGAGGCTTTGGAAACTGTAACAGTGTAAATCTAAGAACTACCTGCAGACTTATTTACATTTGTTCTTGGTATTGTGCTAATGGCTCCAAGGCAGAAGGAACATGATTGACATGGAGGATGAGAGCTGGGAAGCACTTTGTTAGGCTCAAATCAGCTCCTTGGAAGCTAAAGCCCTGATTAACTATAACTAGAGTGGATTGTCTTAATCTGACTACTGTTGTATTTTATGTCTAGTCATTCAGGCTTATTTCTGTAAATACTTAGATAAGCTTGAATCAATGTTTCTCTTTGTCTCCTACCATTGGAAATGGTATGGTGTCATGGTATAAGTAGGCAGAACAGCAGGATCAGGGAAATTATACCTTGTGCACACAGAGCAAGGAAGATGTGTGTTAACATGACAGAAAGACATCCCCTTGGAAGATGACTTCTCATTTGCAAAGAAGGATGTTCCACACTCTGTCTTAATACATCTCAGAAAGAAAACCTTATAACCAGATAGAGGTGCTAATTCAGTGTTTTTCTTAGATTCTCCCAAAGGCCTTTCTTCCTCTTTTGATCACTCCATCTGGCTTTTGACTGGCTATGAGACCTCTGAAAGCAGACCAAGACTTTGGCTGGTGATACACAGTTGACCAAAGATCTGATGTGCATATGCTCTTGTTGCCTTCTCACTCGTGCTGCTTACATTCATTTGTCTCACTCATGAAGCTTTACGTGTTGTACATTCCCTGACTAAAGCCAAAGAAGTCTGACAGAGCAAACTAATTGAAACACAGTGCTCTGCATCTCACTTTGGCACCATCATTCCTTGCTGTAGCCACACGGTTCAAAGTTAATAGAGTGCCATGTCAGTGATGCCACTCATCAGGGTGAACTGAAACTCAATGGTGGACAAGCCTGGTGAGTGTCTTTCCTATTCAAAAGTAGCTTGGAGACATGACTTTGCTCTCTTTAGTACCTCCGGATGCACAAAGGCATAGCTGTGAAGGTGATGGGATCATATCAAATCTACCCAAGTGCAAAGCTTTGGTTTAATTTATTTTTTTTTTAATATCAATGGCTGGTCTCAGCTCTAATTAACCTACTCCCCTATCAGTCCATTCCCTCCCCACATGCCGTCTTTTCCCCTTCCTCTCTCTGATCTCCATTTCACTGCAGAGATGGTCTGGCAAAGAGACATTACTCTATTTAGAAGCCGAGCACCTCACTAGGGGTGACAGGCCTGTTTTTAGGTCATTTATCTAATTGCTCTTTGCAGATAAGAATTAATTAGCCCGATTATTTTTCTTAGTTTTTGGATGGGTTCCCCACCTGGAGAGAAGAAATTCCTCTATGTCAGTGATTAATTGCTGAGCCAGAAGCTTTCTGCCTTGCATTTGTAATAAATGCCGACTGGTTCTTCAGGTCACATTAGGAACCAGGCAGATTGTAGTTAAAATGCGCAGGATAATAAAGCATTTGTACAAACAAGATCACTGCCATTACAATTTGATTAAATATTTTAATTTATCTGGAGGTTGAGGGACTGCGGGAATCAAAAGATTTAAGATCTGTTCCCAGTATTTTCCAATGAGAGCCACCCTATGGCCCTTTGATCTATAACAGATGAACCTCACGGCAATGCTCAGTGTAACATTTGGCACAGCTGGTTTGTCTCAAACTGGTCTGAGTGCTCAGAGGGTTTTCAGTGTGCACCCACCTCAACTTGCTTGTGATAACATTTTGTGAACTATAACAGGGCAGGAGTTTGGTTGAGCTAAGGGAAAGGTTAAAATTTCTGGGTGAAATGATGGCACGTTTATATCCAGCTGAATTTAGTGCAATAGAAGTGCCCTTCCCTTTCCCCTTTCCTCCTGTCCCTTTCTCCTTTCCTCTTCCCCCTTTCACCTTTTCTCTTTCCCCATTTCCCTTTACCCTCATCTTTTTTCCCTTTCCTCTTTTCTCTTTTCCTTTTAGCTTTTTCCCTTTATCCTTTCCACTTTTTCCCTTTATCCATGTTTCCCCTTTTCCATTTTTTTCCTTTACCCTTTTCCCCCTTTCCCCTTTTCTTTTTACCCTTTTCCCTTTATCTTTTCCCTTTCCCCTTTTCCCCCTTTCCACTTTTCCCTTCTTCCTTTATCCTCTTCCTCCCTTTCCCCCTTTTATTTTTCCCTCTCCTTTTTCTTTCCATTCCTCTTTTCTTTTTCTTTCCATTTTCCTGTCTGTTTCCTTTTCCTCACTTCCTCCTTCACCCCCCCAACCCAACCTTTCCCAACACCTCTTCTTCCCATAACGATTCTTAGCATTTAACTGAAAAAAAATGTATTTTTCTGCAGGACCTACTAAAGAAAAGCCAAGTGGCCTCAATTCACAGGCCGGTCAGGCCAGGACAGGTTTCCTTTTCCAGGGTATGATCACTTGTGCCCTTAAAACCTGCTTTCTGCCCTAGAAAGTTCAGAGAAGAAAATGGGAGTCTTGCCATTTGTTTCGCTGAGCTTGTGAACTGTTCAAAGCCCCTGATGTCCCAGTAGGAGAAATTAATTGCTGGTGTTAGAGCAGGTTTCTCTTACACAGCTGATCACAGAAGACATGGAGCTGCCTACTTGATGGTGATCACTGCCACCTCAGAGAGAGGAGGGCTGAAAAGGCAGAGCAAAGAGATACTGTGTCATCCCTCCTTTGTTCTGATTCCCTCAGTCTCCCAGCTGAGAGATGTCAGGAGGGCAGCATCAGGGCATCTGGCAGTAAATGCCTTAGCCGTGGATGTTCTCTAGAAAAAAATAAATCTTCCTCCTTCCGAAACAATTACACAACACCTTTACATCGGAGAGAAGTAAATTAGGGTCCCTGGGCAGACTTTTCCTGTTAGTGGGCAGAGTTATTTTACTGGGGATTTTCTTTGGTTGGTTTTTAATGGAAAGGGGAGAGAAAAAAAAAAGAGAGAAACGAAAAACATGACAATTTCTCTCCTGACAAGTCAGCTGAAGATAGAAGAACTGATATTTCTCTAATGTATAGAAACAATATTGCATTGTGAAAAGTAACTTTCCATGGAACTTTGATTCTTACTCAAGCACAGTACTTTGAGAATACCATTCCCAACTGTGATTTAAAGAGAGAAAAATCTAGTGCTACAGTGATGGCTAGTCAAAAATCAATGCTTAAAAATTGCTCCTACCTTCAACTTTGAGCTATAGAATGGCTCTGAGCATTGAGTAAAGCCCATGAGTGTTAGATAAAGCTGATATTTCTCACTACCAACACAAATGATCAAAATTCTTTTAGCTCTTCTTCTGTTAAATTGGGATTCCATTCTGATCACCATTGACCGCTTATATTTCATAACTAGACCAGAATAAACACTCAAGACAGAGCATTTATCTGTTTTCTTTATCAGATACCCAAGGAGAGCCAGATACTATAAATACATTACAAATACTACATTTGATCTTAGCTACTGAACCCTGTTTTAGCTAATATATTCCATAGTAATTTGGGAATGAAGACAACATCTCACCATGTCACCAGGACTTACAATGCAACCTGTTTTTTTGGATGTGGAAATGAGGTCCCTGTGAGTCTGAGCTCTTCCCCTAATGCCACAAGATGTGTCACTGGAAAAACTTCACACAAAGCCTTAGCAATGTCTGCTCTTGTTTTAAGCCCACACCAAGCCATTTAATTTAAGTAAGATTTACCTCCCCCACCTGCAGTGTCATTTCTGGCACTGTGCATGAGGAAATTTAACAATATCAAGTGGCCTGAGTTATGATAATGAAAGATGGTTGCTAAGAAAAAAACCATGATGATAGCCAAGAAATTAATATTACAGAGATGAAAATCTTCTTATAGACCCAAAATAATAGATGTTCTGTATCAATATATGACTAATCAGCACTCAAGGATTTATCTTTCAAATTACAGAACATGGTGGAGACATTTAATGCAATATGGTCTCCCTTCAGAGAGATACAGTATGTGACTAAATATCTCCAGTGAGTAATATTCACACTTACTCAAGTACTGTAAATATATCCCTGATAAATCTGGAGAGTGAATTCTTGTAAATTCTTGTTTAACACTGCAAGGAAGCTTAATAACTTTCCCATCTATCAACATGTTTTAATTTCCTACCGTGCAGTTTCTAACTGGAATGGGGTATTCAACAGAGGACATTCAAAGCTAATGGAGCAATAGAGAAACTGGGGTGTCAAAAGTGCCTCTGCATTGTATGGGCTTGGGCAGAATGTTTTTGAACAGGAATGCTTTATTGCCACTCTGCCTAATTATGCATGCAACTTTTCATGTAAAATTAAGTGCATGTACAATGTGTAGGTTTAAAAAAATGAGAAAAAATTCCTTCTTCTAATAATTGGAAATGGCAAAGAACCTGATGGAGGGATGCAGCCATGTGGTTACATCAGCAAGTGCCATTACACTTGCTTAGGCATATTTTCTCAGGTCCAGAATTCAGGCTGAGTAGAAAACACAGTAAAAATCAAGCCACACTTCACAAACCCAAGCTGGTTTTAATGTTAACCTACATTTATTTTACAGGGCTTAGAAGGGTACAGGTTGGCTGATCAGTAAATAAGGTTTATGCAATATTTTAAGCCCCAGTTTTCTTTTTTTTTCTGTTTTTTTTAATCAGAGTGCCTGACAAGGGTACGTCTACTCAACAAATTCAATCAAACAAGCTCATTGACATATATAAGGATTTTTTTTTTTCTTTGCAAAAGACTAAACCTAATTTCTTTAACCTCTTTTAAGAAAAAGCAAACAGTGGACTGGTGCTCAGTGGGAGGATGTCCATTTATTTTGTGCTGGTCAGAGAGAAGCTGACAGCTTCATTCTGAAGTCTACTTCCCTCCAGACCCTACAAGACCATGTTCCCCCTGGCTTCTCTCTGACCAGCACAAAGCAGCAATGACTGTACAATATTCCATAAAATGTGCAAGGGCTTTTTAAAATATAAATTATTCAGTTATGATGATGATGATGCTACTGTGTATACAAACATGTTTCCAGTCCCAGAACAGGCATAAACTACTTACTCTGAATTGCAAACATCAAAGAAAACAACTGAACTGAGAATTGATGATTCATTATTTCTGGGGATTTTTGGTTTTTTTTCCAGCTTTAGGAGTCTCTCTAAAAGAAACATCTTCCTACAAGTGAAAGTATGAAATCTGCTGTTCCTCCTATTTGTCATTTTCCCCCATGGGATCTTTAAGCTTTCTTCAAGTATTTGAGGAACTTCCTACGTTTTTCCTGTAACCTTCAAAACCAAGTTTCTACAGTTTGTTGAAGACACTCTTACATTTTGACTTTGCAGCATCCTCGACAAAACTGATAATATCTGATTTTTCTTTGGTCCTTTTTTTTTCCCCTGCCCAAAAGTATTAGATGGGGAAATAAGCACAGAAAACCAAATACTCAGATCATTACAGGACACATTCCACAGGCCAAGGAATGCAATCATTATTTCCTGACTCCCTCAAATCACATTTTACTTGCCATGGTACAGAGAAAGATGGAACACAGAGAAACACCTCTATATTGCCTGTTATTCATGTAATTAGCAACACTGCAAAAATTCACAACAATCTCAAATGTGAATATTATTCATTTCAATGCTTCCTTTTGAATAATGCATTTTAGACATTCCTCATTATGATTTACAACTCTCTGGTGTGATCAAGCCCCTGGTAACTCTTCTCAAAGTTCTCAAGTCTGATATTTATTTTCATCATTCCAGGACACTCTTTGTAAAGATGAGAATCTTTCAATACCTTTTGCCTGGGTGCAAGGGGTGACTCCGATTTTTGCAAAATCCCTATTTTGCTAAACACATGCTGAGTATATTAAGGCCCTGATGAGATAGGTCACTGGCAAGAGACACCTTCAAACATTACTTTTTTTTTCCCCTCCATAAAGTGGAAAACTCTAAATGATATCATTGATTAGATACAGCGTGTTGGTAAAGGTCTTGCTGCCTCTCCTGAGCATCTCTGCTTGACTTCTAAATTCACAGCACTAAAATGTTTTAATTCCCTTTCCCTTCGCTCCCCGCTTAATCCTTAAGCATTTTCACCTTAATCCAGAAGTTTTCAAATACCCTGACAAACCAGCTAAATGTAAAGAAATAGCTGCTTCTCCTGGCTTTTTTTCCTGTCAATCACTTCAAACCCAGAGGAATGTGTGATGAGGATGACTCAGTTTGGAGGGAAGAGGCAACGTAGCAGTTGGCTAATGTTTTGTGAGCTGCTCGGCTTAAACAGATGGAAACTTGTATTTCATATCTCACAACCATCCCTGATTACAGTTTGTTTGGTAGTCCCAGGTACTAACTACCTCAGCATTGGGAGAGACTGCAGTCTGGTGTTTGCTGCTTACTTGTGATTCTGCAAGGATTTCTTATTATATTCAATAGTTCTGTCAGACAGGTGTCGGGGGGATGCAGTTGTGCTTTAGGGAATAGCAGGTAAATTTATGCATCTTTAAAGAACTGGCAGATTTAGCTGCCGACGTATGATTTAAGGGCCTGATCCCAAACCCATTAAATTTAATGGGAGTTTTTCACTGACTTAGTTGGCTTTGGATTAGCTCCTAAGTGAATTTCCAGTAGGAGGCAAAAACCCAGCCAACAAACCTGTCGATTTCTTGGCACACTCCTCTCCTTTTAGTGTGTAGTGGCATCACCCAACCTTGCAGAGCTGCCCAGTGGAATTATACTGACAAATACAACCTTTACTTACAGGGACTTCTACCCCTTACAAGGAACCCCCGGAATATTTGATAAAAGTTTAAAGGAACAATTAAATATATCACAGGATTTTCCCAGTAGAAATTCTATTAACAATGGAAAAAGGAAATACAGCTTTATTTAAATATAGTCACCCAGTATTGCCTTAAAACAGAGGATTACTGCACCAAATTGGAGCTAAGGACCAATGCACTCTATGGATTCAGCCTAGAGCAGCTCTCTCTTGAACATTATAAGCATATTTTTCTAAAATACTCTGCTGTTTTTCATTGACTTGTGCCTCAGAGACTCCCCAAGCAAGACATCCCTCTGCATTGAGGTTCTCTTCTACGAATTTCTCCACAGATTGGTTTTAAAACCATGCAGTCACCCCAAACTCTTGTTGCAAGGAATTTTCACAAGTTGTCTTTCTGCTGCAGAGAGCCTTGTTTATTTTCATTATACCCCTTGTTAGTTTTGTTTGATGACTTTAAAATCTTAGGTTACTACAGATAGTGATTACCTATTATCTCCTTGTCATTTCCAGTACAGAAAGAATGATAAAAACCTGTATCAGACCTACTCCTCATCTTAGGTTGCTCTTTTTCAGAATGAAAAGTCTTGATCTGTTTAGCTTAACTCTAAAATGATAAAACTTTTTCTAACCTCAAATAATTATGGACCTGCAATTAAATTTTGTGGTCAGCTTGATTCTGTCAATACATTAGGCTTACTGGACATGATGATATTTGTTCTGACTTTTTTTTTTTTTTTAATACCAAAATTAGTTTGACTCAATTTCCCTATTAAATATTGAAGGAGAAAATAGGGGTGGGAGGGAGAGAGGGATGGATGCCTATTTTGAGGACTCCTGCCATTGCGTTAGTTAGTAATGAGGGTTATATTAGTATTCTTGAAGTTCCTATAGTCTCTATGCTTCATACAGAGCTGTTAAGTAAAACAGCCATACCTATTAATATGCTAATGTTATAGGCTATGACCATGTTGCTCCCTCTCTGAGTATCTCCACTGTCTTCCTGTCTCTTTCCACATCACATTAACACTCCCTGGGTGAAATCCTGACCCTGTTGAAGTCAATGGCAAAACTGCCATTGACTTCACTAGAGTTAGGATTATCTCCTCTAAGGAGCTTTATGACATTGCTCCTGACTCCTTTTCTGTGTTCACATCATAGTGTATCCCCTGCTTACTTTCTTTTTTTTTTTTTTTTTTTTTTTTTTTAAATAAACACTAACCCTCATGCTCTCATTTACTTTGCTCTTGCACTCCTAATTCTATACCTTTTTGAGTTTGCCAGCATGGAAAAGTCATCTTCTGCTCTGCCTGACCACTGACTCCCTCCTGCAACCATCAGATCTTACTTAAATAGGATCAATCTTTCACTGCTAGTCACTGCTTAGACATCTCCTCTCCTTTCCTTGTACACATTCACACTATAGAATATACTAAAACTGTAATAATGGGTGAAAGTTCTCAACCTGCTTCCTCAGATTACTTCAGACCAGGTTTTAATATGCAAGACATCTATAGTCAGGGAAATGCTTCCCAGGCATTTTCTCTCTCCCATTTTTCCACCTTGTATTCAGTCTTTCCATTAGATAGACCTGTAATATTAATTCCTCACAGTCCCGCCTTATATTTTTAATTTAATTTTATTAGAGTTGTGCATGGCTACAGAAAAAATAAATTACCCTAAAATTAGCATGTTGAATAGGCTAAGGAGTATTTAGAAATGGGCAGAGAATAATGCTTTGTAGATAATTTATCATGCAGGCAAGGAGGAGTTTGCCTGACTAAGGACTTCAGGCTCTCCATGAATATATAGTGTAATCAGTAAAGTAAGGACTTTGCATGATCAAGCACTAACCAGAAAAAGGTCACAAGACAAAGTTCATTTAAATCAATAGAAAGTCTCCCATTGTCTTGGACAGAGGCCTAAGTAAGAATTTCAGGATTTGACCCATTGCATTGCACTGCTCAGAAGTCTTTTTATGCACTTTGTTTGGTTTTTTTTAAAAATGTAAGTACATAGGCTGAGCAGCTTTACACTGTTGACTTTGAATAGTTTTGAGTCTAAGCTGAAAGACCCCAGAAACTATTAATACCCTCCAGAGAAATATCAGTCTGCAATAGTGAGTATGGATCCCTCTTGTTGACCTAGTTTATATCTACAGAATCAACCTACACAATTCCTTTCACCAGCTGCTCTGTGGCTTAGGGAGATAGGGTGTTAATTAATGAGACATTTGTTGAAATTTATAAGGGCTTTTCCTATCCAGGTTAGACATAAATTATGAAGGCTCTGGCAAAGTGGGCAGAATATTGTTGACTGTAACTGTTTTGCTTATTTTAGCCAGTTCTGGAGAAAACAGGTTTTCAAAAAACAATTTATGTGCTGGGGCAAGCTTCATGAGAAAAAGAACATTTATAGAGAAAAGAATAAAAAGAAAGATGAAGTATGAAATTATTTATTTTTCTTGCTTGCTGTACTATTACTTTTTGAAAGGTCTTTTCCAGTAGGGCTTTTTAGTCCCTGATCTGTTAGGTAAGGCATAATCATATGCTTATGAGATTGTAATGTGTTTGAAATGGGTATGATGTCATATGAAATTCAGTATTATCTGCTGCCTGGATTCACAGAAATAAATACATTGGAAATGCACAGACAGAGACAAAATTAGATAGACTTGCTTTGATTATGTGCAGCTCCCTTTCTAATGTTAATTTCTCACAAAAATTCTAGCATGGGAATTTAATGGCAGACGTGATTGTAGAAATAGCTACTTTTAAGTGAGTGTTGGAGAACAGTGGTTTTCTTAATAATGAAAAGCAAATTTCCATTTCTGAATCATAAGCACTGTCATTGTCAAGCTAATTCAAAGCCTGACATTCTATCAGTCAGGAAAAGAAACATTTAACATGCATTTAATTAATATCTCCCTGTGAGGTTTTGAAGACACAGAGGAGTCTATGATAGCCGTTCATTTAGGAGCCTTTTGGTTCAAGCAGTAGATCCAGAGCTGGAGATACCTGTTCCAGCCTTTTTCATTTCTTATGACATGTGCCAGATTACACACCAACGGGGCAGTCATTTGGCAATGGAATGTAATTTCATCGGAAAATGCTAAAGCATGATGTTATGCGGGAAAATAATGTTTTTGATGAAGTTCTAAGAAAATACAGGTGGGCTCTGGAAAATGTTTATGGGTTTGTTTTTAATCCTTCTGAAGTAACATTCTTGCTGCATTTCTCTATGCATAGAGCACAACTCTATGTTCAGAGGAGGATCGTTCAGCCTTGGTGAAAACATTGCATGAACTACAGCAAATCCTATTATCCTGAGAGACTGTAGGGTTATCATAGACTCAGGAATCAAAGATGGCCCTGTGTTCAAATCACTCAATTCATCCTTTGCTCTTTCTTTACTCCATCCTGAGACTGTGTTTCCCCATGAGCCATGAGAGTTCCCTGCTAGCCCCTCGCTCAAACACAGTGATCTGCAGGGCCATCAAAGAAGCCATTTCAAGCTCCTTGTCAGGCATCGGGCCTCATGATCTCTTATCAATTATCTGTCAAAAGAAGAGGGTGTTCTTCTTCATTAACACATTGCAGTGTAGTAATTAACAACCAGATAGTGCCAGGCTTAAAAAGTGGCCTCTCTTGACCACTTGTTCAATAAATATTGACATAAGCACCAGCAGAAGTATGTCATATGGTTCTTGGATAAAAACAAGAGGCAAGAAAAGAGGAGAAAGGTAAACAAAGTGTTCTATGACTTGTTTTTTGAAGAAACCTCTACCAGGTTTTAGCAGCAAATGGGACAATTTGGGCATTATTAAAGCCTAGGGTGCCTTGTTTCTTGTTTTTCTCCCCACTGAAGATGTGCCCCACACCCCCTTCTTCTGCAAAGGTGGGGGCAGAAATGGGAGGTTACCTTCCTGTTGAAATAAGCCAGCAAGAACTTTGTCAAGGAATGAACTCTTACTGTAACCCACACCTCATTTGTCACCCTGATGGGCTGAGGAAAAGTGACATTTACAAACTGAGAATGAAAGTACATCCATTTCACCAGTCTGACACCCTGATATAATAACTATTTACCTTGAGAAAGAGGGACTGAGATTTCCGATTCTTGTGAATCTTCTCACTTTGGCACTTATTTTCTCACTCTGTCAAACAGCCCCAGATTAATGGAACAATTTGTTCAACAAATCATATTAGCAGAAAGCGCACAGGGTAAAGAGAAGGAGGCGGGGGAGCAGGAAATTTTTACTCATTCATAGCAGTGGTATCTCTGCAAATAAAAATGTAGTTATGCCTGACATTTACAGAGGTACAATGTGAAAGGGAAAAAGTGTAATGACTTTGGGCAGTTGAGAGATCACTTTGCAAGAACAGTAGTGCTCAAAAGGGAATAAGATAAAGTTACACATAACATCTAGATTGAGCTTCTTTCTGGAACATATTTGTCAAACACAGCAGGATCCGTCTGTGTTTAAAAAAGAGTTTTCCATTAAAATTAAGCACCTTGTGCCTTCCTAACTATAAAGGAATGCTCCCTTACAGTCTGCATTTCAGAAATTTTAGGTAAAGAATTAAAGTAAGATGGAGCCATATGGTGAATGTTACAAATCCTTCTTGCTGGCTTGGTAGTGGGCGAGGGACTGAAACAAACCCTGTTGAAGGCAATGGAAGATTTTCCATTGACTCCAAATGGGGCATGGAGCAAACAGAAACCCCACTCTTCCTCTGCATTTCCCCCTCATTTACACTGTATAATACCACTGTAAAATCAAAACAGATAACAAGGTTTCTTCTGTTTTCCTATACATGTTCTCAGCATGGAGGCAATAGAATGGAAGGAAGTAACAATAGTTACTCCAGCTTTATAGGGACACAAGTGTAAGTACAATTAATCCTACAAAGTAATCTCGGCTCTCTGTTTTGGTTAGGAATTGGTGACAAGTTAAAACTGCATCAATGAGTGATTCACTGGGCAGCAAACTGTACTTACTCCTCTCAACTCTTTAACCCAGAGCTCCCTGCAAAACCATGAGTTAGTATTTTAAGCACATACAGAGCAGATTAGCTTTAAAAACTGTTTATTTTTAAGTCTGCAATGCCTGTTTCTGCTAGCCATGAAAATATAGGGAGCAATGTAGCATCATCCCTCTCCACCATCCCCCCCCTCCTCCACGCACACTCACACATTATAAGAGGACACTCCAAGTTTGCCATCACGTTAATTTATTTCTGTTAGCTCGGTACAGCAGCACTGTGCCCTGCATCCTCAATGAAAATTGACGCTCCCTTGTTCCACGTTTCTTTATGCCATGACCTTGGGTGTCAAGGGAAAATATTGCTTTGCATCCTTGTGTTGCTTGAGCCCTGCTTCTCTCTTTAAAGCTTATTACTTGGCACACTTCAGAGCGCCGCGCGCTGCAATGAGATATGCACTGTGCAGCTGGCAACACGAGGAACACTTCAGGCTATGGAGATAAGGAGAGCTGAGCCTCTTGTGCCAATAATATTTTTTCACTAATATTCCAGAATTTAAATGTAGGGCTCAAAGATTTCTGATGGGAAATTGTTATTTCCTTAATAACCTCTCTTCTATTATGGCTTGTTCCATAGCCTGGTGAAGTCACAGATTGGTCCTATTTCATGAGGATGCTGATTCCCTCAGATTATTTTAGGTATATTTGTGTATTGAGCAGGATGGATGGGGAGCAATGACTGGGAAAAAAAATGCTGAAAACTCCAAGTCATCACTCACTAATTCAACTGGATTTTACAGGGGTTAGTGAATAGAATGTATGCACAGTTTGCTAATGTTCTGAATGAAGGGAGGTCTGACACAATTACCACAGTCAGGATTTTCAGCAGCCCCACAGAGAGTAGAATCCATCTGCTTCAAACTATGGTGTGGTTAAAGGTGTTCACTGTCGACATTTCCTGAGCAAGCACAGTAAAGGGACAGTCACTGAAGCTAACCTGATTTTAAGTGGCTCAACCTCTTCAACCTGTTTCAGTAAATTGAGAGCTTCTGAGAAACTGCTGTCCCTCTTCCCCTCTCCACCCACACCATGTTGAGCAAGACCCAGACATTCAGGAGGCCTCAAAGTCCCTCTGCTGACCTGTCTCCTCCTTTCTCCCCTCCCACCATACCTTTTTTTCTGTTTATTGATTTTGCAGATTACTAAAGTTCACTATTCTTGGCCCTGAGGGCAAAACCACCAACATGCCCTTATGGATGAACAGTGCCCAAGGATGAAAGTCATGGAGACTTACTGGCTGCTCTTTCTTGGACATCTCTTGGACATCTAGCACACACACACGAGTAACAACATAATTAGTTCAGAACAAAAGAGGCTTAGTACACATCAAGATTTACACCTCACTGATCTTTCTGGATGTATCCCCATTTCATGGAAAGTAAATTACAGCACAAGGACTCGGTTGCAAGAAGAATTCTGCAATGTGCCATGGTCAGATGGCAGGTTCTCCTGCCAGTTTGCAACCCCTGAGGTAAATAGAGATCAATCCCAGCCTGGTAGGAGGAGTTTCTAGGGATTCATTTGGTTTTTTTTTAATAGCAATCCTCTTAATTTTGGTAGGCCATCACAAGAGAGGAATAAAAAATCTGGGTTTCTGTCTTCCAGAGAGTACTGGATATTTTTTGGCAAATCTGAAATCTTGTGGGTGGATACTGAAATAAGCTTCTGGTAAAGGTTAGTTTTCCTAGCGAAAGCATTAAAAGAAGGAGAAAGAAGGTGCCAAGGTGGCTATATTGCAACTGGAAATATGCCAAAGGGAGACTAAAAGCAAAACAAACAAACAAACAAAACCCAAAATAAAACATGAAAAAAACCCACAACCCAACCAACAAAAACAGCCCTCACTCTCCAGAGAACTGGAAAAGAAAGAGACACAAAGCCCTCATTGAGGGTCTGTCCTTCTCAAAGCATCTCTGCCAACATATTTATATTAGAGAAGCAAATGCTCTTATCTTTTCCCAGATGGGGATTCTCCATCTCTCTCGGCCTGTTCACTCCCACGTAGTCATAGATGCAAAGATGGGCTAGAGATGTTTGACACCTTTTTAAATTTTCTAGGAATCACTAGAAAGTACAAGGACTGTATCTCAGAAACAGGCTCTACAGCAGAGGTCAGTTTGCAGGCTGTGGGAACAGTGAGGGATGATCCAAGAAATGGTCCTGACTGTAAAAAAATAACAAATTAAAAATTTGAATCTGAAAACCTGAAACCCATGGTGCAAGGAGCACTTTCTTTGAGAAGAGTAAATGATATATTTTAATTTTGACCTCTTTGAATATTTCAAATTTTTATTGTCATGGCAACTGGTGCTTTTCCTTTGGAAATATCAGCAATTCAAACTATACTTCCTTTCCCTTTCCCTTCCTGGCTTCTCTGCATCAGGGAATTATTTGTCCCAAAAAGAGAGGAAAAGTATTTGTCTGTGCTCCTGCTGTACCATTGAGATGAGGCAGTGGAACATCATGCACTGGGGTACAAACACTTAACTGGGCACTGGGATTTTGGGAGGAGCCAGGACTCCTTCAGGTGCAATCAGAGCCATCTGAGTTGGGTTTTTTTTTTGTGTAATCAACAAAATGGCCCAACTCTTTGTTCTTTGTATGACCCTGGTTGCCAAGGTTATATATATAAATATGAGAAAAAATCCCCAAAACAAATAAACAAACAAAAAAAAACACAACAAAAAAGAATTAAGCTCAGTCCTATACCAAATCCTATATTAAATCCTATGTTTGATCCCACGTAATTGGCTCTTAGTGGGTTTAATCTTTATGGACTTATGTTGAAGAAACACCCGGGACCATCAGCAGAAGTTGTGCTAACGAGACCTTATTCTGGACTTCTATTTTGCAGAGTATATGGGCTGAAGATTTCACTCACCCATCACTCATGAATATTTGGAGGGGTTTTATCTCTTAAATAGTAATACTAGTCCTTGAGTCATGTGAGATAGTTTTGGTCGTATCACCTGAAAGCTGAGCTCTGCCCAGAGCTGCATACCTGCTTGGACCAAGGGGAGAATTTCATAAACTGAAAAACAA
Organism: Turnix velox; assembly: GCA_013400935.1. Classification (NCBI taxonomy): domain Eukaryota; kingdom Metazoa; phylum Chordata; class Aves; order Charadriiformes; family Turnicidae; genus Turnix; species Turnix velox. The sequence continues at coordinate 168,534 of VZTY01005532.1, forward strand.
AATCCTTCAAAACTGATATATATTGGAGTGAAAAATTTAGCAAGCTAATATGAAACATGAGTAGCGTTATCCTTCATTGGTGACATCCTTTATGATTTCTTATTTTCAATAATCCTTTAGATATTGAGTTAGCAATGCTACAAACATGAGACTTAATAAAGCCTAATGAAGCTTTTTTAACAGGTACATGTCTTGTAATTGGGTTCTTTGGATTTTTTCTTTGAGGTGAAAATACTGACAGAAGCTTCTCCAGGAAGCTTTCCCTGGTCTAGGGACATTCATAATGCCTCTCTCCTGTGTAAATTATCTGATGTCTAACGGTGACAGACGCGCACACACATACACAGACTGTGATTGCATAAGCCTTGTTTCCCAAGCAAACCATGCTGAAAGAGCCCATCAAGAATGCTAATCAGAATCCTTTAGCTCAGCCACGAGGCTGAGCAGGTTGTTCACCTGCTCACATCTCACACAGGTGTTGTCTCCCATTCCCTCCACTGCAAGTGCCAGTCTGTCCCTTCTCACCTCCTCTGCTCTCTTGTCCCAAAGCTCCCGCTAAGCTGTGCAGCTGCTGCCTTTGTTGCTCTGGATCCTCTGGCCTCCAACTGCAGCTGAAGTGAAGAACCCAGAAGCCCAGCCAGTGTGGGCCAAGGCCCAGGGACCGCAATTAGCAGAGTCCGAACAGAAGGTGGTGAGGGAGCTGGTGGCATCAGGAGGCCATAGTGAGGGTCTGTGCAAAGGAGCTGGGGGGCCTGAGGTCTTAAAGACACCCCATCCATCCCTATGGTGTTGAGAAAGAGGAAGGTTGGGGGAAGGCCCAGGGCCCCTTTTGTGGAGACTGTGTATTCAGGCTGAGGTGCAGCAAAGCACCTCCAGTCCCCAAGGCCTACACTCAGCCCACAAAGCAAAGCACCTGTGTCTTTGCTGGGCTGGGGAGAGCAGAAGACAACTGAGGAGATTACCACATGCAGACACTCAAGTCCCAGGGGAGGGAAAGGAAAAAAAAATTAACTACTACTTCCTTAGGATTTCTTCTTTTTCCTTTTATAATGGGGATTGAACATCCCTGAGAAGGACTGACAAAGCAGGCAGAAGGGCATTGCTGCTGATGGCTGCACTTCCTCCTGGCAGAACAAGGGCATCCTGCTTCTCCAGCCCAACTTCTGTCTCTGACATCTCTGCTGGAGGTCTTCATGAGCTGCTGTGGAGAGCGTGGCTTTGTCTCCAACCTCCCAGCCAGCAGCTTCTTCTTGTCTTCGGTACGAAGAGCTGCACCTCCAGTCCTCAGGGACCTTGCTGTCCGTCTGATGGACTTCTTTGGGAGCAGCAGCCCCATGGAGCCTTGTAGTCTCATCCCCTCCTCTTGTGACTGAGAGCAGAGGAGGAAGGAAGGAAGCCCTTGGGAAGAGGTGGGCAACTGCCAAGGGCTGGGGATGAGAAGGTAGGTCTCTGGACGGCAGAGGACATCAGCAGGCAGGCCGCTGTGGAGGCTGGCCCCAGGGCAGGCTGTTGGCCCCATGTTGGTGGTGTGGAGGGGAAGCCAGGCACGATGGAGTGGTGCCAGGGCCATCACGCTGGAGATGGATCCACCTCCATGGGTTCCTCCTCCTCTTGAGGCGGATCCACCTCCATAGCCTCCACCTCCTCTTCAGGTGGATCCATCTCCATCTCTTCCACCTCCTCGTGAGGTGGATCCACCTCCATCGGCTCCTCACCACCAAAAGGAGGGCCAGCCATGGCAGACATGGAGATGATGGTACTTCTCCTCTTACTCCACCTGCCCTCTGCCTCTTTCTCGCCTCCTCTGCTGTCCTGTGCCAATGCTCACCCTGAGGTGCGCAGCTGCTGGCTTTGCTGCTCTGGGTCCTCTTGCCACCAACCACAGCTGAGGTGGAGAACCCAGATGCTCAGCCAATGTGGGCCAAGGCCCAGGGACTCGCTACTTATAGGGTTCGGAACACAAGGTGGTGAGGTATCTGGTGACATCAGGAGGCCATAGTGACATCTATGCAAAGGAGCTGAGGGCCAGAGGTCTTAAAGGCACCCCATCCATCCCTATGGTGTGAGGAAGAGGAAGGTTGGGGGAAGGCCCAGGGCCCCTTTTGTGGGGACTGTGTATTCAGGCTGAGGTGCAGCAAAGCAAGCTCAGCCCTATAAGATCCCGGGTTCATCCTGGGCCCCAAGTCGAGCTGCAGTGCAGTGCAATACTGAGATCCTCCACGGGCTGGGCAGCTCAAAGCCCAGAGCTGGCCTTGACCACCACCAGGGTTGGACCAGATACAACCTCTCCTGCTCTCCCCTTCCAATCTGCTTCCGGATCTCACCTCCCTCAGGCCATTCCCTCTGCCTGCCCTGGTCTAGGCCGACCCCTTGTGTCCCCCAAGTCCTATGCTGGCTCTGTGTCACCAAACATCTTTGTCTCATGTGTCATTTTTGGCATTATAATGCTGAATACATCTTGAAAAATCTACATGAATTAAATGCAGTCACTTTTTCCACCCAGCTGCTCTTGCCTATTCTCCATACTCCATGCATTGACTTACAGGCATTTAAGTTGTCCCCTTGCCAGTGTTGATTTACCAACTGGGGCACCCATTTTTTGCACTACAGGTGACCTCTTTCTGCCCCATGGTCCTAGTCCAGCCCCAGGGATGTCTAGATTGTTTGATATGCCCCTAACCCTCTCCTTGTCAACAACAGCACCCTTCTCCTTTGCCTCTGCTTCTGGCAGCTCAAAGCCCTTCTCCAATGGAGGAAGCCCAGCTGCAAACCCATTTCCCTTCAAATCTAGTTTAAAGCTCTCCTAATGATCCCAGTGAGTTTCTGTCAAATACCACATGAAACAACATGCTCCAGCTTTTCATATACATTTGCAAAACATGAAACTGTGCGTGTGTGTATTTAGACTATGTAGACACACTTGTGTATATATTTGTGCATGTGTGCATTTCTATATATGCACAATTTTCCATACATTAGAAAGAAACTCCCTTCTTTGGCATCATGCTCTCAGTTTTGTTGCCTGTGCGATTGAATAGGTATAAACTGATGAATACAGAATATAGAATCAAAGAAAAGTTTGGGTTGGAAGACCATAAAGATCATCTAGTTCCAACCCACTAGTTCCTCCCACTAGACCAGGTTGCTCGGTGCCTTGTTCAACCTGACCACAAACACCTCCACAACCTCTCTGGGCAACCTGTTCCAGTGTTTCACTACCCTCACCATAAAGAATTTCTGTCTTCTATCTAGCCTGAATCTCTCCTTTTCCAGTTTACATTTGTTATTCCTAGTCCTGCCATCACATATCCTATTAAAAAGTCCTCCCCCTGAAAGAGGCAGAGCAGGTGGATTGTCATTTACCCATAATACATCCTGGGGTAAATGGGCCCTGGACACCCAAGTGTTTAGAAATCCAACATACCTGTGAAACCTTTTTTCACCCCTCTGATTAATATGGAGACACTGGTATGAGTTTTACACACTCTGCTCATCAGGCCAATGCATAGGGACTTGCTGAGCTGAGACATAAATATGGCCTAATCATCAAACGTGGATCCAGGTCTCCCCTGCTGAGCAGGTAACAGTCTAAAGTGTTTAAACTGATACCTGCCCAGCATGTGGTATCTTAATCAGCATCACATTCCTGCACTTCCTCCCTCACTTTGGTCTACAGAGACAATGACCTCAGGAAGACAATTTTATTGTAGTGTTCAAATTTGCCAATATGAATATATTTTTAACTCCTGCATTGCCTTGCTGATGGGTGTTGCAGGTTCCATGCTAAAGGAAAGTCATCTGCCTTATGGGAATTGTAACGAGATGTCATCAGTTGGAATGCTGAAAACAGAGAACCTTAATGAGCAGTTTAAGAGCTCCTGAATTTTTTCATTTTTTATAATTTCAGTCCAGAATCAGAAGTTAGGATGGTATGGAACAGATTTAGAAGTTGTTGTCATCTCCTGCAAATTGTAGAGTTACAGCATGGCTGCAACCATGCTGACCCAGAGCAGCTCATCCCTGAAAATGCCATCAACCCATCTCTCCTCAGAGAGAGACCCAGTCCTCGGGGGGAGTCAAAACTTGTCCACATCATCATCATCCTTCATTCTGGGCAGATCCAGCAAGAGAGAAATCTGTTTTTCCATAGCTTCTCTTGGGCATGTACAGACTTTTAAAGCAGTCAATGCTTTTTGAATTTCAACCTGATTGAAAGTAGGCACATATTTCCTTGGAGGAAGCCTGGGGTCACACAGGTTCCTGGGAGAGGCAGGGACAAAATCCCCACACACCCATGGAATTCCTGTGTGTCTGGAACAACCCATTTGTCCCTCAGTTTTAGGATTGACTTGGAAGGGGTGTTAAAAATTTCACTAGCTGAACTGAGCCTTGAGCATCAACCTCCTGATCTGAGGGTTAAGGGTTCAAGTCTCTGTTCAGGTACAAGGGGTTTGTATCTGTCAAAGTTGGGCTGATGGTTGGACTTGATGATCTGAAAGGTCCCTTCCAAACTAGATCATAGAGTTATAGAATGGTTTGGGTTGGAAGGGACCTTAAAGATCATCTAATTCCAACCTCCCTGCCATTGGTACCTCCCACTAGACCAGGTTACTCAATGTCTCATCCACCCGGGCCTTAAACACCTCCAGGGAGGGAGCATCCACAACCTCTCTGGCAGCCTTTTCCAGTGTCTCACCACCCTCTTATTATGATCTTATGATCTTTCCTCCATAACTGTCTCCAGAGGGTTTGTGGCACCCTCCTTTGCTTGCCTCTAGTGGCTTGCCTGGCCATTACCCACTCCAAAAACCAAAGCTGGAGACACCAAGTGTCCACTTCCAAGTAACAGAAGTCCCGGGAGAGCAGGGGGAGTCAACGGGACGCCTAGTTTTTATTTCCCACCTTCATGGCTACGGCAGAGGCGGGTGGCATGGCGCAGGAGGCCTTATCTCCAGCACCCAGCACTTCCCCCGACGTGCGAGTAGGAGCCGGCCCGCCACGAATATTCCAGCCTTCAGCTGGGGGGAGGGAAGAACCATGGCCGGGCTAACAGGAAGGCTGTCACCCGCCGTGTTGCCCGCACGCCCCGGCCGCGTCCCGCCGGCCTGCAATCGGCCATCTGCAGGGATTTCCCGTGCCTTCCGCCCGAGCCGGCCTCAGGCCTCTCCATCGCTTCCTGCGAGGCCGGTGGCGGCCGCCGGGCCTCAGGAAGCCGCCGGCCATGAACGAAGTGGCGGCGGGCGGGCAGGAGGAGGAGGGGGAGTTTGAGGAGGTGACAGTGGCCAAAAAGCCCATTTGTTGGGTGGCCGCCGCACCGACACGCGCTGGAGGGAAAACAAAAGGGGGATGTCTGCTTCAGAAAAAGGCAGGAAACGGAGCGGCACGGGGGAGGGAGGTTGGAGAGACCTATTGGGACTGGGCCGGGGCTCGTCTCTCTTAAGCTATTGTTTCATTATATATTTAAAAAAAAAAGAAAAAGAGAGAAAAAAATAATAAATCGAACACATCCTGTGACCTCTTATCAAGCCCATCGGGATAGAAAAACAAACAGCTCATTCATCTAAAGGCTGAGGGTGTTTTTGATGTGACTGCTGGGCTCGTTAAATCCGCCGGGGCAGACGGGCCATGGAGGGGTCGGGAGCATCACCCCCCACAGCCCTCTCGCACCACCTCCCGTTCCTTGACTCTTGTGACAGGAGGGAGCTATTTGTTTGCGAAAGTTTCTATGGACAGTGTTGGGCATTCCCCAAATGGCTGTGGCCTCCTGGGGCCTGTGTTCCCTGTTTGCAGGAAATCTTTCATTCCCCTCTTATCTGCACAGTGGAAGATTTTGATGGCTGATACTTCTCCTGTTCTGCATCCTCTCCCTTTTTTTGGCCAAGCACTTAAAGTTTTCCAGTTGTCTTTATCTTCCAGTGGAGCTGACGTCTAAGGGAAAACAATGTCATTGCTTTATTTAGTTCTCACCTATGATTATTTGTTTTGTAATTATCCTTTTATGGCTGCCGTAGTCATAAAGAACTACATTATGCTCCACAGTGCTACACATCTGACCCAGCAAAACCTCGGGGAGTCTGCTTCACACACACATCCACATAAACTTGTTTACATCACCTCTGTAAAAAAGCTATACTCACTCCTTGGATATTTGGCTAAGCATTTAGAATTTTAAAGCCAAAAGGGGTCAACAGGTCACTTATGCTAAGCTGCTCCATAATTCCAGTCTTAGTATTTCACCCATTTCCCACTGTAGTGAGCCTAATAAATAATTTTCAGCTAAACGATATCTTTCAGGAAGGCATTCAATCCCAATCTGAAGACTTCAAGAGGTGGAGAACGAATCATATCCACTAGTAGCCTGGGTTATTCAACTTTAGCCAAGTACTTAAAGCATCCTCGAAGTAGAAACTGAGGTGCTGTTCTGACATGATTCAATCTTATGGACAGGTCCAGCTTCAGAAGAAGGGCACAGTTGAGCAAGTAGCTCTACTGAACACATGAATAATGGACACTATGAGGAGTCACATTATCCAATTCAACTCACTTAAAACTAATGAAAGATGCAGTTACCAGAAATACATGGGTTTTATGTGTCATACAGCATGCCTTTTGTCTTGCATTGGCCTAACCTGAAGTCCCTGAGCAAAAGGTAAAAGGAATGTTTTAAGTATTACTGAAATCCCTGGGACTGGATGGATCCCTTGGGCATAAATGTGAGGACTGTGACTTTGACAGCTTGGAGGAAAAGAAGTTGTCCATCCAAAAGGTCATTCATGAGAAAGGATAATGTGTTTTTACTACTGTATGACCTCCATGCTGAGAGGAAACACGATAAATCTCAACATGATATTTCACTCCCTGGTCTGCTCCAGGCAGCAGGAATGTGGGCTGTGCTGACTTGGTCCAACACCAGAAAATCCCACACCTACACTATCTATCTTAATGCCATACCCACTCCATTGAATAATTAAAACATCAGTAGGAGCCTGCAAACAATTAAAAGGTAACCCATAAATGTAGACTCTTTTGGTACTAACACTGATTTAAAATTTCCAGCAGGATAATGATCCCTCCAGGAAATGTAAATTAAACTTATAAATACATAACAGAAAACCGGGCCACAGCACAGTTAAGATTATTTCTTTAGATGCATCATTACTACTGGTGCTTCATTTTCTAGAAAGCAGGCCATGGTAAAAGTGCAATGATATATCACTGTGAAACACTGTTTGGAAGCTCACTTGACCTTTCAGTCATGGTACTTTCTATATTAATCCCATGCTGCATAAATTATAAGAGGGAAGATAAATATTTAGTTTCTTACTGTTCTGAACAAAGTCCCACAATGTTTTCTTTAGAGGCTGGAGAAATTCAGAGGCAACCAGGAAGGAGGCAGGCAGCTCAGTTGTCTTCCCATGATACTGGTAACACAGACTGTACATCTAATTGCAAAAACAGAGACCAAGGAATGGAACTGCAGACCCCTTTTTTTTTTTTCAGATTTTTCAAAGAGACATAAATGCAAGAGAGTAGAGAAAGAAAGGAAAATAAAAGACTAAGGAAGAAGATTTTATTCAATTCACTTACACCATGGTACCTAAATCTGCTCTGGATTTATGGCAAGACTTTCAGAAGAGTGAGGAGAAGTTAAGCCCTCTCTCAAATTAAAATTCAGTACAAATTACTCTCAGAGGCTTTGAATGTTTCCTCACCAGGTACTTCAGAAAAGAAAAACAAACAAAAAACCCTCTAAAACAAAATGCAGGCCTCATAAAGCTGATTTTTTTCTGTCTGATTTATCAGCCTAAATTAGGACTGTTTGGTAGGAAAATTTTGCCCAGAGGATTTAGATATATGTGAGCAATTTTCTTCTTATTCCCAGTGCACTGTTGCATTCAAAAGCATTTCAAGAACTTGATAAAGTTGCCCACTAGGTCTAATGGTTAACTTGAACCAATCACCCTGAGCAACACCAGTGCTTTCTTTAATTTATCCTTGGCTCTTTCATGAGCTAAATCTCCATCCTCAAGCTGCTTCTTAGTTCCCATGAAGTTTAGCTCTAGCTTTTGGCTTCAGCAGAAGAAGAAATTTCACAGTTTGGGGCCCATGAGTTAAATCACTATTTAACATGATTCCAGATCTACTGGGGAAGGTCTAGTTTGGGTATTTGGTGTCACTTCTGAAAGTGGAGGGACAAATCAAAGCAGAGAAATGAGGAAGAAGTGAGACATCTGACTAAAAACTGACAGCCTGTAATTTCTAGGAAGTTTGAAAGACTGTTTAACTATCTCTCTGGTTTTTACCAGAGATCTTGCTGACAATCTGGGCAGCTGATGTTATGGACTTCTCAGTTTCCAGATTCTAGCAGACTAGCCTTTAATAACAAATCAACATTACATCTATTTTTTTTACAGGACTTGGAATTCCTAAGGGGCCTTCATCTGCTGAGTCTCTTTGCTTTTTAAGACTCTTCCTTTTCTTAAAATCAAAATGTACATTTGATCCTGAAGTAAAAAGATCTTCCTGTACCTTTTACAAGGAGTCCTATACAAAGACCAAGTGTGGTGCTCTTGAAGGCTATCTTATCCCCTCATCAAGTGTTAATGGGATTTGTATTGATTCATTGATGGGAGATTACACTCCTTAGTGTCTTTGTCATTAATACTTATTGGTAAAATGTACAACATGTGGAAGGTCAATTTCTCATCCATATCTTTTTTTTTCCTCCTAATCTGGTTCCTAGTAGCTGGAAAAGTGGCTCTGAGATAGCAGCCAACAGCAACAAGGGCAGTTAAAAGAGTCCCCAGCTACCAGCAGCCAAAAAGAAATCTTCAAACATCGATTTTCACACACAGATTGGCTCAACTTCTTCCTATACATACAGCACCAGAATGATAAAAAAAAGTTAGACAAATATTTATACATATGGCTAATGAGAACACCTGGCATAGCAGGCAAACAAGCTAATGGGAAGGAGATGGAATGGATGTGGAACTCACGGTGTGTATTGCATCCCAAGCAGCTTGTTTTCTCTACTGATGTCTCCTTCAAAGAGCTTTTTGCTCCGTTGAATGAATGTGCTAGATCTACTGCCCTTGAAAACAGTTGGGTTCCTGCTCTACCTCAGTGTAAAAGCAAAAGCCACCCAGCTTTAGAGGAAGGCTCATTAAAACCTTCAGGTACAAGTGCCTTTCCAGAGATGTCTATGCAAGCTGGTGATGGCATTCGGATACAGACAGATGTCTCCTAGGACTTGGGCTGGCACCACCAATTTATCTCATGTTGACCACAAAACAACCATCACTTTATAAAGACTTTCATTTATTACTAGTGACTGGCAAACCTCTGGAGGTTTGCTTGGGACAAATACCAATTCAGCTGCCAAACCTTATCTGAACTATCTGAACCTCTCGTGTCTAAAAAAATTGGGCTGGAAATCTCATCAGATAAGGATTTACTCTGTGATTGACTGTAGTTATTGCTTCCAGATGGGCTAGAATTACTGACATAACTGCCCTTTCACTTGGTATTTGGTATATCCAATTCTGGCTCAGAACCTAGGAAAAAAGTATAAGCGACTAAAAAAATATACATCTATTTTACATTGTATAAATTTGAATTGATCTTCATTTTCCTAGTTTTCATTCTCTAGTCTCCATTTCCTTATTGCTCTTGAGATGAAGAGAAATCTGAGTTTTTTCAGCAGACAGCCCTCTGATCCCAGTGAAACCTTGTGATGGTGGCTTGCCTTGTTTTGGTAGGAGTCACAGTAAAATAAGATAATCAGGAAGGATGGGAGGATGGTCACGTCACCCCATTTAGGCAATCTGCTGAACAAAAAGCCAGGATACATACAAATAACTGGAACTGTCTGCCTGAACTTTGACATTTATTTTATTCTTTATGAAAAGAAGTCAGATAAATTAAGTATTCTGTTCAAAAGATGCCCACAACTCCATTTCTAAATATATCCTTTACATGTTTACAGTCTGCTCAGATTTATAAGTGTAATGTTTCATTCAGTCAAAAAAGCTTTTTCTGTTTTCCTTTTTTTTTTTTTTTCTTTTTTGCCATTTCTTGGTCTGCTGGAATTTTGGAAATCATTTATTGGTGTTGACTGACAACAGTTCCCACCTCCTTGGCCCTACATTTTCTGAACAAGCAGAAAACTGAAAATTCCTTTGTCTTACACTTAGGGAATAAAACAAAAGGTCCTGTAGCAACAGATAAGACACCAAAATCCTCCAAAAAGACAGTATCATTGGTAGGAGGGAAAAGACAGGCACTGATGATGGGCCAGGACTCTGAGAATGAGAGACCTGGAGTTTTTATCACAAGTGCAAGGATCCAAAGAGGAGCTGAGATTGTTTGGACATCTGTTTCAGTGTCAAGTCTTACACCACGTTGGGGACTGGCAGATGCACCAGAGGTATTGGGATAAAAAGAGAGCAGAAGTTAGTAGATTTGAAAAACTAAAGTGTCTTGTAAATTAGAAGGGAAAATGGCCATTACTGTAAATAATCTCCACCAGCACTATGGGATTCTTATGGTACAGCATCTTCATGCAAGGTCACCTAGTGATTAGGAACAGAGGAATTGTGGGGTACAGGTCCTGCTAGTTCTGCAGCTTGTCTCTGACAGTGCCTGTTTTAAAAGATGAACTGTGGAGTAGCTTCCCAAGGGAAGCAGTGAAGTCCCATGTCAGGGGACTTTTACAACAAGACCAGACAAAACACTAGCAAATGTACTGTAGCTGTAGTGAGCAATTCTGCATCAGCAGGGAGATGGATTGAATGATCTAATATGGCTCTTCCATCTGCAATTCCTGTGAGTCTATGAATTACATTTCTGTGTGGCAATGCAGCCGAGTAAATACAGTGCAGAGCAGCATCATCAGCTATCTTGGTTTCTCTCTAACAGTAACAAGAGTAAATTAGACAGACAAATTCCAAAAAGGGATATATTTGACTCTCCACTTCTAAATCCATCTGTTCAAACTGGCTGTAGTACAGTATTCTGCTGCTAATTTCTAAGTGGCTTGGGCTGGATAACAAGATATTTTCTGTCAGGTATTCTATTAGCAAAGCACTACAACATTATTACTTTGCATTTTGTTGCACAGAGCCAGTGTTTCCTAACTCAGTTGACACATTTTGGATTAATACAAAGAGTGACCGAGCTATCTATAGCCTTCATGAATTTTAACTTTAACCATATGGAAAGATCTTGCTAAAGCAGACTATAAAAACTGAAAATATGTCAGTTTAAGATGCAAAGTGTCTTCTAACCAGAAAAGCAAGGGTGGAGGGACTGAAAAATTTTATTACCAGACAAATGAGCTCAAGCTTCATCCTGGTCCTGTGCCCAGATGATCCAGACATAAACGAATTCATCAACAGTTGGGTAGATGTCAAAGCTAACCAGATGTCAGACTAACCAAACGTGTCTTTAGTCCACCCAACCAAGTCCAGTGGGTCAACTGAGTTTAGAAAGACCTCTAACATTTTTGATTATTTAGGGAAATAGAAGCATCAAATGTCTAAAACTTCACCTTCAACAGCAATCGCTACTGAGAAGAATTACGTGAAACATATTTTCATGACACTTCTATGGAAATAGGGCCCATATACAGAAATGTTGGCAAAAAGTCCAGTGTTTCACTCCAATGCATTTACATAACAGAAGAAATTCCTCTAGCAGCCAGGAAGATACTTTAAACTGTTTTTCATAAATCAAAAAGAAAGCACATTACCTTTCTTGTTCTTTTTATTCTGCTTGCAAATTCCCACAGTCCCTGCCATCAAAGGCTTATTTTTCTCATCACTTCTCAATCCCTCCCCTCACAGCCATGATCTTTCCAGGGTCTTCATCAATATGACACTATTTCCTACACCATATCTGACAAGTGTAGTTCCAAAAAGCCTTCCCTCTCTGCCCCACTTGGCTTTTTGACTCTGGTTCTGAGACAGTGTCAGATGGTGTCACCTCCACAGCACCACTTTGAATGTAGAAACCTGCATCACTACAAGACCGAATAAGAATGGCCAGATTCATTAGATTTCTGAGATTTGACATTAGATTTGGAGTTCTTTTGTCTGAAACACAAATAGTGTGTTTGTGAAGAGAGATTACTACTGGATCCACACACAGCTATGTAGACCTGTCCATGTAGATGTATGCCCACAGCATGTACAGCACATCTAAGAAGAATTGGACATTTCTATAGGACATTATCAGACATGGTATGGCTACATGTATTTCTACGTGCATATTCCAACCAGACCACTGAACATGCAGGTCTTGAGTTGTCAACATGCCTTCACGAGTACCCTGACTGACTATTCATGAAGATACTGGAGAATTCAGTTCCATGACATTTAGACCTGTTGATTTATTCATCCTGAACTGCAGCATTTCTTCACCAGTCTTCATTCATTTTTCCCTTGTTTAAAAAAAGTTTCATTCACCCAGTCATAAATAAGTAAGTAAATAAATAAATAACCAGCAAGTGGCTTGGGTAACCAATTCCACACCTTTGTGGAGAATGAAATTGAACTGTTTATAAATAAACCATAAGCTGAAATGTGTTTGCATAAGCCATTTGATAAACACTTAGGAAAAGAGCTACTGGGAAGAAAAAAATCCACCTTCAAATTTTTCACTGTGGAAATTAAACCCTTTTTTGAGGAGGGGAAATGTTTGCATTTTTCCTTCTATTTTGGGACTGACTCGGTATAAAATCCATTTACAGAAAATGTTGAAATTCATTGCAGATTACTGCCTGAGCTTAATAATTTAAAAGTTTTTCTGCTAATGCTAAAAAATGAGTCCATCATGTTTATTAGTCTGAAGGGAGACTGTCTGCCTGTAGGTATCTCAAAGTTTGGCACTGAATCTGGACAAATTGGCCAAATTTCTTTGACAAGCAAAGGAAAGAAAGAAGTTCCTTCACAGGACTACCCAGCCCAGCCCAAGATGACACATGTGGGACATGTAGTCAAATAGTGGGACAATCTGGTCAAATAGGTTTGATGCATAGCTTTGAGTTGGCTAAATCTGGATTACATGACTACCCTTATAATGTCCTATCAAATCAAGATGACATTTGCTTCTGATGCTCTTTACAGTTGTTACTCAACTACCAAAGGACCTGTGAACATCAGATTAGTTACACTGTATAAACCCAGTAATAAAATGCAGCATGTTTGCTACAGCTGTAGAACAAATGCCAACATTTAATAATTAGATGTGTATATTTACATTATAGCTGTTTTGTAACCATATTTACTAGAAAGGAATCCAGAATTACAACAAGCAAATTATTTATACCACTTTGGGCAAAACAGGCTGCCAAAACTGCAGAACTCAATAAAGATTTTTATTACCTGTAGATTTCTGGATTAGGCAAGGCATACCCTGAGAGGTTTGTACTACAATATAGCCCCCAAACTTAAATGTTGTGACATTAGCAAGTAGTTTATAATTAAAGTATGTTGCCATTTCACCAGGCTTTCATTTATAGGAGAAAGTGCAAATTCTATTCTGTGTGAACTTTAGATACATCCAACTTTTTTCTTTGTTCTTTTCTTTAAAGCTTTGCAACAAATGCATCTCCATATGCTTATATTAGTTAATCTAGTATTAAACATATTGGCTGTGCAAAATGTTGGCATGCATTAATAAATGTTTTCATTTTTTTATTCTTTTTTTTTTTCCCCCCCCTTACTTTAAATTCTTCCTTTGACTACACAAGCAACAGCTGTCTAGCTTCCTGTTCAGTGCTGGATCTAATGCCTCTACAGAAATCTAGGTCAAAACACTTGGAATGCATGAATATCAAACAGAGTTTTCAAAACAGCAAATGAATACATCTTTAACTGGTGACATTTTCCTGTAGCATATGGCTGCAAGCTCAGGGGACTGCATGCTTTTTTGATGAATATGTTCCGTCAAAAACTAAGGAATGGCAGTGGGCTTATATCACCTTCTGTTTTGCCTTATGAAATGATAATGCAAACTCATAAATGGATACCACTATCACAAGACTTCTGCTTTTTGTCCAATCCCAAAGTAGTACAAGGCCTAGTGGTTAAGAGCCTAACTCTTTGGTCGTGTTAAAGTACAAAAGATAACTGTCAAAGATGCTTTTTTGTAAAGCACTTGCCCATGTCACAGAGGGCGAGAGATTACCTGCATTTCCATACTAGTGGAAAACAGCAACATACGGTACCAGGAAAGAGATACAGATTAATTCCCAAATTCTACAAAGACATTAAGCCACGCATATAATTTCTGCAGAAGAATGGTGTGATATTGAGAAGGTAATATTAATAGAGTTTAGCCAGCCAGCACAAATAAGCAGAGAAAGTTTTAATGATGGAAATAAGAGCATAAAAGAAAAAAACCTAAAATTAAAGTGTCGGCATCTCAGCAAACCCCGTATCAACACTAAAGTGACAGTCCAAAGAAAGCTGCTCTAACAAGCTTGTCTGTTATTCTCAGAGAAGAAAGCATGGGTTTGGCAGCAACACCACAGCCTGCTGAATAATTAACCAGCTACTGATTCTGACCAGTAGGAAACGATGGATCTATTATTTCTGATCATGTAGTCATCTTCTCAAATAACAAAAAGATATTCATGCTTAATATCTCTTTAGGTTGATGAAGTAGGAAGAAAATAATCTAATTACTCTTGAATATGCCATAAGACCTAGGGAGGGAAGATGCATGTCAGGCAGAAGCATGGAATCAGTCCCTGGCTGCACTCACAGGGGTTTTAAATGCAATTGTGGCCAAGGTCTTTGCAGCTTTTGACTTCCAGTACCCTGTGGGAGGTACTGGGACAAACAAATACTGATTTCAGGCTCTGTTTAAAGCATCCAACAGCTTTTTTCTGGCTGAACACTAGTAAAACAAATGAAAGAGTTGAGCCCATCTAGATAAGATATGATTAAATAAAAATGTACTTTTATAAGAGAGTCTGATTTTAAAAATCTGCTTGGGTAGTGTAAAGGCTCTGTGTGGCTGAGCACGTATCAGGGCTTCCTGTGTATTGTGAAGTCTCTTTAAAGTTATGTAGAGCCACACTCACATAATTTCTGCCATCCTTTATCTACAAAACCCCGCATTAAAATAACTGAAAATGCAAATTTCATTTGCTCTCCAGTATTTCAGTAGTCTCATGACACCTTGCTGGCTCAGCTTGCAGCTCTGGGCAGAGTCCAGAAAGAAAGTATTTCAGAATTCAGTAGATTTTGAATATTTTTAAACAATTCTTGTAAACAAAATCCATTTGCTAAAAGATAAAAGGATGCACAAGCAAAATGTACAAATAAAGAATGTCTGTCAATAGCCTCCTGCATTCTTCTCATACTTTATAGGAAACACATCTGGCTTTAAAACTATTTTAGATAGGTGCTTGATATATATTTTACAAAAAATTAAATGCTTAAAATAAAAAGAAAAAATACTCATAATTTTGAAATAGATAGCTTTAATTTCTCTTCTTTTTTTCTATGACATCTAAGAGCAGCTTTGGAAATACATATTCTCTCTTTTCTCCCCTTTGTCCCCCTTGCTGACTTTCATGTATCTTATTGTCACTTGAGTGTAACTTCATTACATTTAACTCTAGAAAGGGCATAACAAGGGATTAAACTTCACACTAAGAGCAAATGCTCACCTAGATATCTATATATTATCAATATATTATCTATATA
>VZTY01005532.1:184396-224700 GCA_013400935.1 Turnix velox
ATAATTTTATATATCTATATAATATTGGTGACTCTTTTTTTGTCTCAGACAGTGGTTGACTTAAACATTTCTCCCAGTTCGATAAATACTAACAATTCATCCTATATTATCCATTATAATCACTGTCCCTTAGTTTAGAAAAATAAAAAAAAAAGGGCATTTGCCCAAAGCCTTTCTGAGAAGTTAGATGAGACTTTTTTAAAATACAGTACTAGCATTTATGATGCTGCAAATTGTTATTGTTGTAATGTTTTAACTTTGGTACATTTGTCCTATCATATAAGTTGTAAAATTCACATTCAAATTTATACTTGATATTAAGCAAATGAGCCAAAATGCCTGGTTGGTACAGGATGGCAAGTAAAAAATCAAGACACTTCACTTTGAAGATAAAGATCCATTTTCTCAGAAAGTGGCAGGAAAAAATACTACAACTTAGTTGTACTTTCTTTGGTTGTAGAATTCCTCTATTTAAATTAAACAGAAGGATCTCTATACTTGCATATCTGTCCAGCCATGGGAAAAAGACAGCAGAGCTCCACAGCTAAGTGAGCAGGGACAGTAATGTTTGAGTTATGAAAGCAAAGCTCATTTATGTTCTCAGCTTATTTTATTTTTCTTAAATCAACATTAAGAAGGAAAAGTTGAGATATTAATTACCCGTTTACTGCCAATGTAGCGGAAAATGTAATTTATAGACCACTTGCAAAAAAGTGCTTGCTTAATTTAAGAACTCAAATTATTCAAATAACATTTTGAATTTGATTATTTGTATAATTGAAATGTTGCTCTTGCAGCCTTGAATTGCTTCTCTGAGTTACAACCTGAGCAACAGTTAACTAAGACCTCACTCACTGTGGAGATTATCACCAGCATGTGCTGGAAAGGAAGAGAGATTGAGCCAACATAAAGCATTTACCTGGAGAAATTTTCAGGCAAATTATCAAGGTTCAATTTGAGTTTGGGGTTTCCACAGGCTTCAGCAGCTCCACATACAAAGAGCTTTTGCCATTCCCTTTATTTTTCTGTGTGGCCTAGGATCAAAGTAATTTTGTTCCAAAAAATTTGCATCCTTGATGTGAGTGATGGGAAGCAACCAATTCACCTGAACAGGCTAACTGTGACTTTAATAGTGTCACAACTGGACTTGTATTTNGTGACTTTAATAGAGTTCTGGTTGATGTAATGTGACCAGTGTCACAACTGGACTTGTATTTTGGTCCACCAGGTCAGAAGCTTTGGAAATGTGACCATATAGAATCATAGAATCATAGAATAGTTTGGGTTGGAAGGGACCTTAAAGATCATCGAGTTCCAACCCCTCTGCCATAGGCAGGGACACCTCCCACTAGACCAGGCTGCTCAGTGCCTTGTCCAGCCTAGTCTTGAACACCTCCAGAGAAGGGGGCATCCACAACCTCTCTGGGCAACCTCTTCCAGTGCTTCACCACCCTCACTGTAAAGAATTTCTTTCTTATGTCAAGTCTAAATCTACCCCCTTCCAATTTATATCCATTGTTTCTAGTCCTCCCATCCGATATTATGTTAAAAATTCCTTCCCCTGCCTTTCTGTAGGACCCCCTCAGGTACTGATATATAGATGTTGATATGAAGTTTGCATGATCCTTCTCTGAGACCTTCCTGAAATCTCTGCAAAATGCTGCAACTAAATAAATTCTGAGGGAGGTTTACACTGCAAGCAGGGATCTCACTTCAGAAATTCTGATCTAAATAATATGAAATATATTTCCCTTTGCTGCAATGCCAAGAAAAATGGGGCAGTGTCAATACAGCTACGTATGGACTCTATTGAATAAAATCTTTACTTTGCTTAGCAAAGTTACCTTTGAATTCAAAGATATTGGCCTGTATCTTTTCTATTTCAAAAAATAAGTGCTTTCTATCCATAGTAAGGAGAGAATAAGATTAAATTGGATGAAAGATAAATGCAACATTTAATACTTGGCACCTAAAACACTCGGGGAAATAAACCTTCTGAAGCACAGAGCATATGAGGCTTCAGTGAAACTGAAGACCTACTTTATATTTTAAAAATGGATTAAGATATTCAATCAATCTTGCATCTAGAAAGAGAGTTGTCTGGCCTAGAGCAAGTCTGATTTCAATGCACCTGGATTTTTCTTAGTAACAACATCTCAGCTTTTCAAGGATTTACAAAAAGGATTCAGATTTAAGATTCCTATTTGTATATAATTGTTAAATTCCCTACAGCAAATGCCTGCCAATTATTTTTTGCTTAATATGTAAAAGGATATTATAGCTATTTATCAAGAATAATCATTAGATGTACTATTCTTGGCACAATTTCCATGACAGTCTCCTCCTCTGTCTCCACCTGGTTGTTAGTGAAGCCAAGGGATCATCAGGAGATTCAGAAGCTCATGTCTGGATACCTGCCTACACACTAAAATCATTATGGTTTTCTTCACATCCAAGAAGAAAGTTCTCAAAATGACTGAAAGCTTCTCTTCTGAAGAATACAAATAATAAAAATGAATATTTTAACCTGAGGTATACTCAGAAATGTTAGGAAATATTTACAAAGAAGCAAAACTAATGTAATTTAATACAAAAGTTGTCCCATATCTCTAAGTTCATGTATTTCTGCTTATGTTGTTCATTCCTAGATGTTCTCTGGCACATACATTAGTCCACTATGAAAACTTCTTTGGACCCTGATGCTGTCACTGCAATTCTAATGGCATCCTGCTAAATCAAACAAATCAAAACATAACCCAAACTGTGGGATTTTCAAAGGAAATGTGATGATTTGTTTCTCATTGAGTTTAAGTACCTAACTTCATCAGAATCTGAAAATCATAACTATAATCACTCAGTGTATAACAAGTTACAAGATTTTTAAACGACAGATGAGCTTTGAGAATTATGGATGAAATTAAGTAGAAGCCTCTTTTTTTTTTTTTCCCAAATTCTCAATGTCTCCAACAACTACGCTTCGTACTTTGCTGCCGAGAATATGAAACACTTGGACAGCCAATGGCATGATGTTTTCTGCTAGGTTTTTTTTTCACACCCTTCTTTCCCAGCTTGTCTTTTCTTGTCTGGTCTTTTCTTTTCTAAACAAGTCTAATTCACTCTTCGCATTTCAGCTTCCCCATCCTCCAACCTTTATTATTCTTTCTTTCTAGTCAGCCTGCCTTTCAGCTAGGAAAAAGATGGGTTAATAAAGCCATGATTAAGCTGTAAAAGGCTGACATTTAGATATCCACTATGAATCAACAGCTGAAGTATTAGTGGAAATGATTTCTTAATTTTTTTATTTCTAACATGGACACCCTCTGCTGCTCTTCTCTTGCTTATATTCCACTTTTTCAAGGTGCAAGGGGACAAACCACAAGTTGTGTCACTACACTCATGGCCTTCTCCCATTACAAGCCTCCATGAAAAATACTCAGAATCTTTTTGTTCAAAAAAAATGAAGGTGGGGTTATTAAAACCAGTAGAGTGGCTTATCTTGGGGGGGGTTTACCCTCACTCACAGGCAGACAACTGAGGCAGGAGCCAAACTAGATGGAGGGAGACAGAGGAGAGAGGCTGCACAGAGACCCCATTAGTGATTCCCCCCGCCACCGTCTGAGTGGCAGCTGGGAACAAGGCACTAACTGTTTGCCTGTTGCCCATTCTTGTGTTATTGGGTAAAATAAAAGTTCTTTTCTCTGAGAATCTTTGTACCATAAAACAACTCTCAGTCATTCGCGAGTCAGGGGAGAGGAGAAAAGGGCCTCAGAGCGAAGTGCTGCAAACTGGCACATTGTTTCCAGTCATTTTCTCACTATTCACATCTAAGGGGGGGAAAAAAAGGGCAGAGGGATGAGAAAGGAGGGGGAGGGAGGAGGAGAGACTCAGGGTATCTTTTGACAGAAATGTCAGATGGGCAGGGTTGCTGGGGGAGGACAGGGTGAAGTGTGTGTCTAAGGAGGGCAAGTTTGGCCGCAAAGTCTCCAGCTGAACTCCTGGCCACGCGCTTCCCCCACCTCTGACTCTTCACCCATTCCCATTTTCTTTCCCTGGCTAAGATGGGATAGAAACCAGCTTCTCAGAAACCCAGAGGTCAGAGTGATCCAAATGCTGCTCTTCAGAGAAAGGACAAGATGGGCACTTCTCTCCCTCCCCTTGTTGCATTTCTCATGGTTTTCCTAATAACAGACACGCTTAGCAATTTAATTAGCAGAAACTCTACAGAGCTGAAGGTCTGCCTCCTGCACATGACATCTTATATTTCCAGGGATCAACAGCATTATAAATAGCCAGACAAAGGTTCTTAATGAAATCTTTTATTCAAGAGTCTCGCATGAACTTGGCACATATTAGGTGCTTCCACAATAATAATAATAATAATAAAAAAATCAAAAAGCCACGTGACACTAGTTCATGCAAAAAGTAGGGTACAGCAACTCCCTTAACCACAATAGCATGACTTCTTCATCACATGGATGAACAAGCACCTAGGAGCCCTGATCACAACTCCTCTGCTCAGAAGTTACTTACTAAAATCTGAACTTGAGGGAAAAGCATTTCCTCCAGCAAAAATTCAGGATCTTTAAAATCATAGTGAATTGATGACACAGGTGAAAAAAGGATTAGTGGCACCACAGCAAAGATTCTGGTATTTCTATTGTGGTTCTTCTATCATGGTTCTTCAGCCTGGAGAAGAGAAGGCTCAGAGGGGACCTCAGAGTAACTTACCAGTACCTGAGGGGGTCCTACAGAAAGGCAGGGGAAGGAATTTTTAACATAATATCGGATGGGAGGACTAGAAACAATGGATATAAATTAGAGGGGGATAGATTTAGACTAGACATAAGAAAGAAATTCTTTGCAGTGAGGGTGGTGAAACACTGGAACAGGTTGCCCAGGGAGGTTGTGGATGCCCCATCTCTGGAGGTGTTCAAGACTAGGCTGGACAGGGCACTGGGCAGCCTGGCCTAGTGGGAGGTGTCCCTGCCTATGGCAGGGGGGTTGGAACTCGATGATCTTTAAGGTCCCTTCCAACCCAAACTACTCTATGATTCTAAAACAGGAAAGACAAAAGCAACAAGAAAAGTGTAAATCTGAAAGTAAGAAGAATTTCGAGGACTGATAAAGATTTGGTAGGAAGGAGCAAGGCGTGTCAGTAGGAGACATGGAAAATTATAGAATAGCATTAGCTTGATGACTAATTAATTCTCATGCCACAACCTGGATGCAGACCCAGTCTAAACAGAGAGGCTGCTGAATTTCTTGTACATATCAACATCAAGACATCTCTTAGATGTGGGTCGGTGCCAATGGGAGCCTGCAACTCCCTAAAACCTTACACTTGGAAATCCCATATATGATTATACACATCATGATGTCCTCAGTGAATGTCCCTTGCTGGCCTCTTACTCCGTCATGTAAGTTTTCATGAGATTTTAATTCAGTAGAGGGAGCTGTGGGTGAGAGTGATGCAATTCCAGCCAAGCAAGATTGATTGTGTTCATTCAGCCCCCACAGTCTGAAAATGCTCCCTATTTATTTTATTCAAGTTCTTGTTACAACACATCCCCGAGTTGCCAAGTCATTTTCTTACACCAGCAAAAGTCCTTTCCTTTTCTTGCTCACTTATGTGATACAATTAAACCCAAGAGCACTCTGGTATTTCACTCTATTTTGGCCTCCTTAGTGTCCAATCTGCTACATGCATTACACTAGAGAGAACCCAATATTTGATAGAACTCATATAGATTTGGCTGCCACTTGTTTTTTATTTAAATATAGTATAGACCTGGATCAGATACTTTCCCACCTTTGGGATGGTCACAATCCATGATCTGGGCAATTCAATCTAGGTTATCTCTAACACCAAGCTTCTTTTTTTAGTAAACTGGTATTAAAAACAACTTATACAGGGATTTTGCATCACAGTTACAATAATTTCATAGCTTCATGACTGCCAGTAAAGCCATACACATTGCTAGAGGAACAGTTTAATCACTTGAACTCCATTCAGTAAAAATAAGAATTACAGGCCAGAGACTAAAGGATAAAGTAAGTTCAAGTACTGGAGCAGAAGTTTGTGAGCCAGAACTGATCCAGCAGAAGCAAGAATTACATTTGCACACAAGCCAGTAAATTATGTATTTGTCCACTGGGTAACTAAAAAAAATGTCAGCTCACTCAGCAAGAGGTGAGAGTGTTTCAGCAAGATGGGTGTTGTTCTCTTCAAAGCAATGGAGTCTCTGTCTTTCCTACCTTCCCATGGAATTTGAAAGCTTTATTTGAGCACTACCTGCAAATAGTGTTGGTCAAGAGCCAAATTATAGCTGGCTTCTCAAGGCTCTGTTCAGCAAAGTGGAATTAGTTTTCTCTTCTTGGGATCTTATCTTTTTGGGCTCTTATCTTTTAACCATGGCTAGTTTTCTGAATTCAAAATTGAGCTGAATAAATAACACTGCCATTAGTAAGGCCTTTGGATTAGAACAACCTCATGGTTTCATAGGCTTATAAATGACAGTAGTGTTTTAGCCTTAAAAGGTGTCATGAAAATGGAGAGCTTGCTATGGAATTCCCACAGAAAGTTTGCTGTATGGCAGGACCTTCCAGCTCAAACAGCTTTTAGCAGCCACAGTCAGAGCCATGACCAATGTAAGAAAATATGGTGGTACTCCCTTAAGTAGAAAGTTGAGCAGTCTGCATCTGTAACAATCAAACTACACATCTATAAGCAAATGCATAGATTGTGACATAAATAAATGCATTTATATTACTATGACACTTACATTAAAAAAACACTTATGAAAGCAATCATTACATTGTGAAAATGGTTCAAGTCTGGCTCTTTGTAGGTCCTCAGAAAGTTTTGCAAATGCTTTCCATACTGCCTGAATTATTCTTCAAACTCCAGCCGTGACTTTCAAATGACTTTCAAGAACATCACTCCAAATACAAGCCTGTCAGTGATCTTTCATCTAGAATTTCACATCTGGGTCCAAAAGAACTCAACTTAGTTAAGAATCACTTAACTGAAGAGCAATCTTTGAAGGATCACCTTTTACCACTGCTTATATTTAAACAAAAGGCACTACTCACAAACAGACATCCACACAGATCCCCAAATCTCTGAATAAACACCTAAGTCTGTGTGTACAGTGTTACTTGGAAGAGCTATAGGGCTGCATAATTACCCCAACTCCCGCATCAGGCAGGGAAAGTTAGTGACATGTTGAGTGAAATGCTACACTGTGTTAATAACGGTTTTGAAAGAAATCAGAAAAGTTAAT
Organism: Turnix velox; assembly: GCA_013400935.1. Taxonomy (NCBI): domain Eukaryota; kingdom Metazoa; phylum Chordata; class Aves; order Charadriiformes; family Turnicidae; genus Turnix; species Turnix velox. The sequence continues at coordinate 191,680 of VZTY01005532.1, forward strand.
CATGTGTGGACACAGGGTTAAGAAGCAATGTAACAGACTATTAAGTTTAATATAGATATGTGATATAAGCATATGCAGACAGCCATTAGCATAAATTCATGTTACAGTAGAGCAGCGCAGCGTGCCACGCGATGGATTTATAGCAGACGCCGTGCGCAGGGCGGGCACCAGAACGAGGGAGAAATGGGTCAACAAATTCATAGACACATCTCGAGTCAGATTGGCAGAACCAGGGCAAATGCAACCAGGCTGCTTTTGGATGGGGATGTTGCCTCAGAGTGACTTATCTATCACACAACAGTCAAATTGCTTGGCTGCTGTTTTCCATGGGCTTCAGCATGAAGACATCAAAGTCTAGAGTGCACACAAGGTCCTTCACTTTGCATTCTTACTATGTGACGAGGGCAGCTCACACAGATCAATTTCTGCTCCCTGTTTCTGTAATAGAGATACTGACAAATTCCACAAAAGCAAAAAGCTCTGCGCTGCTCACCAAGAATAAGAATTGCAGAAGCCTGCTTCTACTTGGCTCGTTACCTGATTTCAGGATCCCTCATTCATATTGTATTGATTTAGCTTAGTTAGTAAAACAGTTGAGCAAAGAAGCTCTAACAAGTTCTGTGAATCTGCCTCCTTTTTCTCTTTGCAGAGTGTCAAAATCATTCATTACACAAATTCACTGCAGAATTCCCCCCATTAGCTAACTTGCTTGCCTTGCTGTTTGACATCATCTAAAGCTATGTGGTTCAGACTGGCTCATGCTAGCTATTTCTACTTGTAAAAACTGATTGCAAGCACATTTCCAGAAGATGACTTAAAAAAAAAGTCCAAGATAATTTACAGTCAGGTTGCCCACAATGAACTGTATCATATTGCAAGAGAAGCCAAGGTGGAATAACGGGAAACTCCTAAAGTTTGCTTGTAACAACTAGCATTTTACCCTCTTCATCTCCTGGTTAGTGCAATGCAGGGTAATTGGTAGGAGGCTGCAACTGGACTTTTTGACAACATTTATAGCGTGTATAAATTGCACTGAACCACTTGTCCTTCATAATCCCAGAAAGAGCTTTTACACTCGAGATGCTTCCTGCATTTCGTCTTCCTCCTCGCAATAAAAGCCCACAACAAAATAGTGGTAGGGCCTGATTCAATTTAATAGTGGTCTCCTCATGATACCTACAACTGTTTAATGTTATGAATCCTCAGAGCTATGCTACTCTTTCATCAACAAAAGAAAGGGTTACAACCTTCCCCAAGTACAATGTTTTTATTGTATTTTGCCTTTGGGAATTTCCAGCCCAGTCTAATCTCTATCTAATTGTGTGTGAGGGAGAAAGTCTCCCATCAGCTCAAAGGGTCATTGATATTCAGGTGAGATCCAAGCTGTTTTCCAAAGTTTGATCATTCCTTCCTCTTCAAGGGCTGTTTGACATCTTATCTCTCACATGTGAAATCAACTTTAAAGGTGATTGTCTTTTGTGAACTCAAACGCAGGGCCAAAATTTTCTCAGTGTATTTGCACAATTCTGCAGATTTTTGGTGTTTAGCTGACCTTAACTTGGAGCAATTTGCAGCTTGCTAATTCTTATTTCAACAAGTGACTCAATTAAGGTAATTTTTGTCTCTCTTCTAACCCCTGTGCTATAGACTGGCAATCTCACAATTACTGCTAGTGCATCTTATTGGTAGCACTTTAGAGACAAATCCAAAATAAGAACAGAAGAGGACTAAATTTAGTGCTGAAGCATGAGCTTCAGTTCTGAAACCCAAGCCTTTAGCTGGAAGAAAGTGACTTTCATGGATGCAAAGTAGTGTCTAATTATTCCATGGTATCTGGCCTGCGTAAGATTATTGTGGATCCTAATGAACTCTTGGGTACTGCATGACATTAGCTTTCTGAATGATGGCTTTACCACTGCAATTGAGAAGAGAAGGCTCAGAGGGGACCTCATAGTAACTTATCGGTACCTGAGGGGGTCCTACAGAAAGGCAGGGGAAGGAATTTTTAACATAATATCGGATGGGAGGACTAGAAACAATGGATATAAATTAGAGGGGGATAGATTTAGACTAGACATAAGAAAGAAATTCTTTACAGTGAGGGTGGTGAAACACTGGAACAGGTTGCCCAGGGAGGTTGTGGATGCCCCATCTCTGGAGGTGTTCAAGACTAGGCTGGACAGGGCACTGGGCAGCCTGGTCTAGTGGGAGGTGTCCCTGCCTATGGCAGGGGGGGTGGAACTCGATGATCTTTAAGGTCCCTTCCAACCCAAACTATTCTATGATTCTATGATTATCTTGTACTTGCTGTGGCTGAGGAGCTCAGCTAACTGCTCTGTATTCCCAGTCTGGTTCCTTCCTCTCCACCTCAAATAAAGCCCTCCCATCGTGCTTATTAACATTGCAATTCATCAAAGCAATTGTTAAAATTAAAACAAAACAAAAAAAAAAAGAGTTATTTCAGCACTGGCGGAAATTATTCTAACATTACATTTCAATAAAATACCCCCTCCCCTGGTCCTCTGTGTATAAGCAATCAATGGGTTAAGTTTAGATCACTAACGTATGTTCCATGACCCCAGAATGCTTCATCAAATGTACTCATTACCAACTGAGCAAGTGAATGAGTAGTTGTGAGCCGCAGTTTAAGCGCTGATGGGATTGTGTGTGAGCCCCAACGTGGCCGAGGTATTTAAATTTTGATTTTTGTAATGGGCTTTGACATGTTTCATTTCCTCCGAGGGAGCACTCAAGACCTCTGAAAGTAAATGTTGCTAAAAAGTCATCAAGGCAGAATATTAAAATGCCATCAAATGAAAATTTCACTAATGCAATCCGGCTAGGCCTTCAGGTACCCGAGCGAAAAGGGGAGTGTCAAAGGTCCCGCTTCTTTTAGTGAAACATTATTTGTTCCTCTTCACTGACTGTTTCCCCCAAATAAATTATTTAAAGTCTTATTTCTTTTTTTTTCTCCTGGGCCCTTTAAAGTTCAACTGTGCTGAGAGGAGATGTGGGGAGGGGTGCCGGGGGAAGGAGGTGTCATATGTAGAAAATCCAACATGTGCATCAGGCACCTGGGAAGATTGGTTTACACTTGTTGGATGTCTGCAGCCTTGATATGGGCAAGGGACAGGCACTGACACGCTCTGGTACAGGGCTTCAAACAAATACAGGGGCAAGAGACCCACACATCTCTTTCTAGGATCACAGCTCAAGGACTGGGTTCAGCCTAAAAGATATTAAGCACATTCCCTAGGAAATGGGAGGGCTGAAAGGCTCATCCAGCACCTTGTACGATTCCTCTCCTCCCTCAGAAGACAAGAGAGCTGTTGTAAATACTTAAAGCCCCATTTCCCCATTGAAATGGTAAAGCGAGAAGCATTCAGAGAAGAGTAATGAGGTGGTAGGAAAGCAATGTGGTGGTGGGTGTAGGGATCTTTCTTTTCAGTGGAAGCCAGAGAAAAGGCAAAAGAGCATTGTGTTCAGGATAAAAACTGGGGACTCTGGTTTCATTTCCACTGGGTTTATGCCTGTGTAGATCTGTGACTCTCTTGCTGTTCCTCCCGACTTACAACACTGGGCAAAACTTAAGCCCCTTGTTCCCGGGAATCTGGAGGCAAATCAGAAAAAAGCAAAACAACAAAAAAAAACCCCAAAAAAATGCCACAACAAACCCAACACCAGCCTCTTCATTTAAGAAGCTTCATTCATCTGAGCTTCATTCAAACTTTATGAGAAGGATGAAACAGAGGCAGCCTGACCTCATGCAGAATCCCTTCCCGGGTGACTCCACCAAGGGTATTTGAACAATGAACTCAACCAGTGGAACAGAGGAGAGAAGAACTGCACCACCAGGCCAAATGCTGATTGACTGGCTACAGGCAGGAGGCTTGCTATGCTCAAACTTCATAAAGCTGATTAACACATCTCTGCCTGATACAGGAAGAGGGCAGGCAGAAACTGGTGGGGGGGGGAAAGCAACTAGTAAAAGAAGGCTGTAAAATCAAGGGTTTCCAAATGATTCATAACTACCCTTTGTAACCCTCTTTCTGATATTTGTTCCAAGGAAAGGGAGTAAATGAGGGCTTTTTTCCTCCCCCCTTTTGCAGCCATTTTTGCATTGTTCTTGATTTGAATTGTATGCAATGTTGTTTGCAAAAGCAAGTTGAAAAGATACCTCCCTCCCCATCAGCTGCCCAAGGCCCATAAAAAATAAGAAAATATCCCCTTGCACACTCAGAAAGTAAGCAATCTCATTTCAAAACCCATCCTACTAGTTCCTGACATTGTCTGATTTCACATTAGCACAAAGGATGGAAATGGCATTCAAGCTAATTATTTACAGGAGGATGAGCAAGAGGTTTAGGTGAGCTCCAAAAATTAAATAGGAAAAAAAAAAAAGCAACACACCAAAAAGAAAATACCTCCAAATCCTTTCCAAAAGATTCAGGTTGGGTCAGAGAGAAAATATAAGATTTTTGGAAAATCCCCTGAAAACTGAGCCCCATCTGGGTGCCCAAGGATAGGACCAGGCTTTTTGTCACCAGGGGAGAGCTGAAGTCTACAAAGCATACACAAATGCTTCCCACTTTTGGGGGAGGATTTTGCAAACACCTGATTTGTGAGCCATCTGCTGAAGTTGTGGCTCAGATGCATTTCATTTCAATTGGGATTAGGGCGAGTGATCCAAAAATGCATGTCTCAATCTAAATGTTGTGGGTCACGTCCCACGACATTGGTACCTTGTCTCTGCTGGTATTCAGTATGCAAATGGGATGCAGCACGAAGTGATCCACCATTGAGATGTGATGGGAAGGAAAAAAGACAGGACAATATGGCAGGGAAAGAGAGAAATGTAGCAGGTTGCAAAAGAATGGAAGCAAGAGATTTGGGTTATAAAATATAAAATATAGAAAGATGAGATACCAAGTGTTAGAGATATGTGAGAGTTGGGAGAGCATAGTTGGGAAACTATATAGAGACTGGAGGTGACAACATCCCAAAATAGGTGGGACCTGGAGGGTAGGAATGGGAATATTTCAGTGTACTCTGAAGAGAGAATAGGCCTCAGCTTGGTAGAAAAAGGGTTATTTGCAAATAATGCTGCTTCTTTTTCTACTTTCAAGGCATTTTCTTTGCTTGTTAACAGAGTTCCAGTTAATCTTGAAAAACTAGAATTGCATTAAAGCAAACAAAACACTCCCCACTTGGTGTACCCGAGGTCTCTCTGAACTTAATCTATGTTTTCTTTCAGCTTACTTTTAAGTTCAATGTATTTTGACATTTAAATTAGGAGCTCAAAATCTGATAGACAAAAACAAAGACTGTAAGAATAACAGAAATTACAGAAAAGACAAAACTCAGTTTCTCCACGCTTGGCTGTGGTTTTCAGCAATAGTTACAGCTAGACAAATATTTTGGTTGTAAAAGCTTCTTTCAAAATGTCTTTTTGCTTTAAAGGCAAAGAAAAGAAAAAGTCAAACTGACCAAAATCATTCTTTGAAGAAGTCTAAGAAAAACTCAAATGTTCTGTTGATTTTCTATTTCAATTGTAGTCAGTATGCTTTAAGTTGATTAAAATTAAGACTTCCCAAGAATAAAATATTTTAGTGTGGATTATTTTTTTCTTCAACTCATTGAGGCATTCAGGGCATTAACAAAGGCTCTTTTTCAGCTGGACTATTTAAAAGAAAAAAAAATATCACAAACAAGCTGAAAAATCAATTATTCACACAAATCTAGTATTGACCTTCTCTATAAATTGCTCAGCCATCCATTTCTGCCCACAAATTCATATATAAGTCACAGTGAAACCAAAGGAAATTGTGAAAGTGGGTGTAACTACAATGTTTAGCAAATCTTACCAAGAAAACGCATCCATAGAAAAAAAAATCTAACAAAGAGAACATGGAGACCAGCAAAAGAAACTACATTGCATTGCTTTTGGAAACTAAAGTTTTGAACCTTCTGAAGATTTCCTTGGTAGCAAACAAAAAACCCCAAACTCCCTTCTGCTTTACAGATAACTCTTCTTTATGGGTTTGCATTTTTAAAATTAAATGGAGGGACTGAGTGTCTCTGCTGCCTCCTGATTCCTGGTGCAATTTCAATATGCCCAGAAAAAGAAAGTCTCATTTGGAACTGCTGGAGGATGGGGAAGGGCACAGGAATGGCACAGGCAGCCTGCAGGTGAATTTTAACCCAGCTGATCTGAGAAGACATCTGACCTTTGCTAAAGCCTGGTAGTGTCCATCTTCATAGTCTCAGTGTCACCCTGCATTCACCAGGATGATGGCAGAAAAGCAACAAGGGATGCTTCAGCTCCATCCATTCATACAGTCCAATTGTTTCTCTCCTTTAAATTCCTCATATACTCAGAAATACTTTGAATCTGAAACAGTTGGAGACCATTTGGGATTTTACAGAGAATCTCTGTTTCAAGACCAATCAGTTCTTTGGTTTGGGGTTTTGGGTTTTTTTTGTATTTTCTTTTTGTGAGCTCACTGCTTCACAGCAAATGGTACAGAAAGGCAGCAAACCCTCTAGAGACACCATTTTGGGAAAGACTTTTAGTTGTCAAGGGGAGCATTTGACAAACTTCTCCTCTAGCACAAATCCTCCAGCCTTGTTTTATCTAACTTGGCAGAGTGAAGCTATGATGCTTGCAGAATGTACTATGTTTACTTTAGTTTCTCTTCCAAAAACTCAATCAATATTGCAGCCTCACCGTCTCCTTTTATAATTGGCAATTTCAGCCTGACTGCCTTGACACCCAAATATCTTCACATGTGTTTCCTACACAGGCTGCTTAAAGCAGGCAGAAGCATGTCTACAAATAAGGAACAGGGTCATCAGTTTGGGTTCAATCACTCACTTAGTTCTTGAACTTCCCCCATGACTTTTGCCTTTCTTTGACCTTTATGCCTCTAACTGGAAAAATAACTTCCGAAAGACAAAAAGTCAGAAAAAATTTCCTAAACAGCAACAGCAGAAGAAGAAGGGTTGATAAGGCTTTCAAAATTTTCCATTGGGATTTTTGACCCAAAGCCTGGGGAGGGGGAGTTTGTTCTTGGTTTTGTTTTATTTTTTTTTCCTGTTGCAGGATCTCTAAATTTCCTAGCACAGACATATTGCAACATTATGTGCATTCCGTTTGGGAAACTACTTCTGACTGACAGTTCCCATAAAGGCCCACACGAAGCACCATAATGATTGCCTCCAAAAAAAAAAAAGCAAGCTTTCAAGTTTCTTTTGACTGGCTTGCCTCCTCCACTCAATATCTGAGATCTGCTTAGGCAGGTTCTGGAAAGAACATTATCCGGGAAGTCCTAACAATGCACTTTAATTTTCTCCTGGACCAACTTGCTGCAATACACTCCCAATCTGTTGCTGAGGAAAATATTCTCTGATAAACATTATTTTAAAAGTTAGTGTCCTGCTCAGGAGAAAGATGGTTCTGGCTATTAATGAGGAACTATTTGTACTTATGAAATTTTATGGTAAACTCAGGTTTCCCTAGGTAAAGAGCTTCATTGCATTCATCCTGCCAAAATCATTCTGCTCTCTAAAGCAGAACAAGACCACAGCCACTGTAAAACTTCACAGTTTCTAAAAGCAAATTCTTATATAAGCACACAGCTCTGATTACATGGACCCACAATTTCATGAAATTTCCTGGTATAGATAATCTTTCAAGGGGCAAAACTTAAGCAAAAGCTTTGGGCATGAGAAGAAGGTGGATAAACCCATTGTTGAATGTACAGCAGCAGAGAAATAAGCAGAGACAAAACAAGTTTGAACTCATGTGGCTAAGTAAGTGGTACCACTTTAGTGTATGAATAAGCAATTTATGATCACATTATCTGCAGAAAAGATACAAAACTGATGGAGAAGTTCATAGAAATGTCACCAAAATGAAAAAGGCCAGCAAAATACTTTAAATACTCTTAACATCACAAATTAAAACCATGAGGATCCTTTAGCACATGGAAAAGGTGAGTCCCAGAGAAAATAAATGAAAGTGTTTTACAAAACAAGGAAGAGAACACCAAAGTTAAATGAAGGAATGACTTATCACTCTTCCTACAACAAAGTACATTTAAATATGAGAAAGTAAACAGTGTTGAGTTTGGCGTTTTATGAACCAACAGGATTCATTGCTGCCAAGTCAAAAGCAAAATATAAAAAGCCATTTGATATTTATTGATAATGACTAAAATGACTGTTCATTTTGAGCATCACTAATGTACTTTCTTCAAGAAGCTGGGGAAAACCTTCTGCTTCCCGGCACAAGTTGAAGCTCTAATTATTTAAGGTCAGGAAGAAACTTCTTTTCTTGTCAGGTCATCCCAGAGTTGCCCACTAGAGGGTCTCCAGGGTGTTCCTTGAAGGCATCTGGATTTGGTCATCATTAATAGCTAAGAGAGGCTTCAGGCAGGACAATCATTTCCCTTCTAGCCCTGCATAGGTACATTCTTGCATTCAAGCCCTTTGCAAATATTTAGATTTCACAGAAGGGTCTGCACTGGAGAGATTTCCTGCAGCAGAAAGGGAAGTCTGTCTGTTCCTCTCTCTGATTCTATCTACCCTGTTCAGAACAGAACAAAGAGCTGTGGGGGAGCGAAGGGAAGACACCAACCAGGAGTAACAATCCCACATCCCTTTGCAGAGATTTTAATGGTGTATATGTGTGGAAAAAGTAATAAGCGGGACATAGCCCATTAGGCAAGAACAAATTTTCTTCCTGTAATTTTATCTTTGTTTAATTGAATATTTAATTAGCAATAAATAGGAAACTAATTTTTTTTAAGTTTTTTTTTTTTTTTAAATACCTTCAGTGCATTTAGCAAGAAGTGTCGATCCCGCTCTGCATCTTGAGAGGCATTTATGCAGACATGGACAGCAGCCGTGCCCTTCTTGTCCCCTTCTGTGTGCTAATAGAAGTGAGCGGGTCATTTGGCATTAGCAAAGGAGTAACTTAGCATTTGCACTGAGCTGAATCTTGCCAGACTGTGTGCATATTGGAGCCAGTAGACAGCGGCTCCTTTCACGTTGATGAATGGCTTTTTTCAAGCGTTCTGCTCCCTAGTTATGAGAAGGGTGACCCGGTCAGGAGACGACTTTATGAAGCTATAAAAAATGTATGTCACTTCGGACTCTCTAATGTCACGGGGAAAAAAAAAAAAGGGAGAGAGAGAGAGAGAGAGAGAGGGAGAGAAAGAGAAGGAGGGGGGGAAAAAAAAATCCTGTGCACGAGTAAATAGCAGGGTAATAAGCCTGTTTTCAATGCTCTAAATAGCTTTCTGTCTACAGCCCCTGTGTATCCCTGTGAGCTGGAGCTGCCGCTTGCTTCAACAAAGCCGCGAGGGTTTTGTGTGTGTTTAAAAAAGGTTGATTCTCTTTGCCTCCCTATCACAGTAAATGCTTATCATGATGACAACAAGGCACTGGGAACGTGGGTCGAGTGGCTGTTACGTCGGCTGCTGCAAAAAAGCTGTAATGCACTTAAAAAAAAATACATACATATATGTAATCCACTCAAGGTGGTTCTGACTTTTAAGTATGCAGAACAGCTCGAGAGCATGGTAGTGTAAAAGCAAAGTAGCTTTGAAAGGCTCCTTTCATCTAATATTTTATAAAGTATTTTTCTCTGAGATACAGAATAGAAGAATAGAAAGTAAAAGCTTGCCAGGTATGTTCCCCCCACACCCCCCCATCCCCTTTGGTTCATACTCCTGAGTTTAAAGATACTGCTGTGTAGATTTTAACAAAGACAGCCCTCTGCAGATCCATAATTCAGCATTCATTGAATTTTCCCATTTCTTCTTAGGCTTTGATATGCATATTTCATTGCATTAGATGCTTCCCCCCCTTCCCTCATGCTCCCCTTCACCCTCCTCCTAGGGATGTAGCACATTTTATAACTGATGTTAAAATGTTAATTTGCACAAGGTAAGTGGCCCGGAGGATTGAGGGCAGAGGCCTTTTCTTTATTAGGATTTCAATTAGTCACGGGCCAAGTTGGGAACGCCCAAGTTCTGGGTTTGAACACAGCCCCCCACCAAAGCAGAGATGCAAAAGCTCCTGAACTCCTAAACCCAACTGTTGGTTTGCTTTCCTGTTTTTCCTGGTGGGATTTCCAGTTCTCACCCCACCCGGTGCTGGAACAACTTGCATCATGTTAGAAACAAGAGTAGCTGGGAGTCGAGTGCCAGGCTCAGATAAATCATGGACAAGTCTTTGTAGAAACTTGGAAACCTCTGCGGTTTTTTTTTTGACAGGCAAAAATTGGGCTGGGAGGAGCACAAATCAGCAGGATTCAATAATAGCAATGTGCAAGACAGCAGACGAGGGGCAGAGGTGACACAGAAATGTAACTCATACCTTTGTGGTATTCTGTGGGGGCGCAAAAAGGATGTAGCTTTAATTTATTTAGAAGTCCCTGGAGGCTGAACTGAGTCCTAATGAAAGTTACTATTGAAGCTAATGGACCTGCTTCTCTTCTCATTGCAGGGACTAATTCTAATTAAGTCAATGGAGTTACACTGGCATAAAAGTGGTGTATACAAGAGGACTAGCAGGTCTTGGGAGAGCTGAGCTTCCTAATGACAGGTCTAAATTTGGGCCCCAAAAATTCCAGCCACTCTCTTGCACCAAAATAAATTCAGTGTAATCAAATCAAATTACATACAGAAGGCAGTAAGCCTAAATTCTGCATTATTTTTTTCTTGGTCATAAGTGTGTGGTTCCCTCATCTTCGTCGAGGAAGCAAGATGAGGATTTTTGTATGGAGTATGGCAGGAAATATGAATCAGAGAAAGGATTTACTTTGATTATTACTTAGGCAGGGGAAGGAATTTTTACCATAATATCGGATGGGAGGACTAGAAACAATGGATATAAATTAGAGGGGGATAGATTTAGACTAGACATAAGGAAGAAATTCGTCACAGTGAGGGTGGTGAAATACTGGAACAGGTTGCCCAGGGAGGTTGTGGATGCCCCATCTCTGGAGGTGTTCAAGACTAGGCTGGACAGGGCACTGGGCAGCCTGGTTTAGTGGGAGGTGTCCCTGCCTATGGCAGGGGGGTTGGAACTCGATGATCTTTAAGGTCCCTTCCAACCCAAACTATTCTATGATTCTATGATTCTATGAGTAGTGTGTACTTAAATCAATAGCAAGGCTTCTGCTACGTTTTTGCTGAAGGAGACAGACTTCAAACAGCAAAGGAGATGGAAATCACAAGGAACACACAGTCAGTCACTCTTCCCATAGTCATATTAGCACCATATCATCCTGCCTTAAGCCAAATGACACTTCTTATACCATGGGAGAAAGGATAACCATCACCAAGCATCATCTCAGTGGTCCACCTCTGATTCAGCTCAAGAGCAGACAACCCTTACCCTCTGGAGTATATGGTGAGAAAAATCACCATAGCAAATCTCCAGACAGCAATTTAAATTCACACCCTTTTTTTCCCTCCCATACTTTTCTCCTCTGGAAGTATTGAAGCTGGGCAATGCATAAAATATATATTTTTGCAAGGAAAAAAATTTCCCTCCATTTAAGAATTTATTAACAATTTACATAATTGCTTAAGTAATCTGCATAATTGACAGAAAGTTTAATTTGACCCTGGTTCAAATGCAACACTTATGGTTTTAAATTGAAATGGGTATAATTCATTTATGAGAGTAATTAAGCCATAGTGTCTAACAAATACAATGTATGCTGCCTGAGGCCTTCAAGGCCAGAACACGCTATTAGGATGTTTTATTTAAATATGTCAAATCTGTTCATCTCCAAAGCCGCCTGCGTTAAAATATATCAAATGTCTTACTTGACCTTTAAGGTGCCCTACTAAAAACAGGGCATAGAAAAAAAATAAAATAATAATAAAAAAAATCATTGGCTCTTCTGCATGCCTAAGGAAAGGCAGGAGTGGTGGAAGTGAGACCAAGTGAGGATTATCATATCTGCTAGCAGTTACACAGATTAAGGGATGGATTTTGTTATTTTGAGGCTGAAGGAGGTGGGATTGTTTAGCCTGGAGAATGCTCAGAGGGGACCCCAGAGTAGCTTACCAATACCTGAAGGGGACCTACAGAAAGGCTGGGGTAGGACTTTTTCATAGGGTCAAGGATGGCAGGACGAGGAGTAATGGATGCAAATTGGAAGAGGGNGTCCCTTCCTGAGGTAGGGGGCTGGAGCTAGATGACCCTTAAGGTCCCTTCCAATTCCAAATCATTCTATGATTCTATGATTCATTGGACTGTTAAACGCCAGCATAAGGTTATTTATAATAATTTTAGCCATCCAAATGGAGCTTAGGGGGTGCAAAAGTTTTTACATTGGCCCTTTGCAGAAGCAATGAAGCAATCCCTGCAAATCTCTTGAGACTGTTGAGGTTCTGACTACATGAACCAAGATAGTGGATGCAATCCCCAAATTCAAGGGCTAGACAGTGATCTCTCAGATTACCCTCCTCAAGGACGGATGCTTGAGCTTCAAGCTGTCCATGAAGGACACAATCATTTGTCCTTAATCTGTTTGATGCTTTCCTCCTGTTTCATTCCTGTTGAAATCCTGGCTGCTGCTCAAGGTCCTTAGACTTGGCATTTGCATTTTCCTATATTTGGGTGTATTGAAATACATGGAGTTTAATCAGCTCCAATCATTCTGTCTTTAGGACTGGCAAATAAAAATATTGCTAAAGTTGCCCCTGAAAAGCAAGTCCTAAAGTAGGTCTCACACAGGTAAGTATGTTTTAAATGAAGGTCATTCTTCTTCTGCAGGGCTGTGGTCAAAAGAGCTAAGATTTGTCTTAAGAAAGTAAAGTGCTGAATATCTGCTCAGCAAGAAGAACATCTTTTATTTTTGTACTGGATTTTTTTAATTTTTACCATCTGAGATCCCCTACTGAGCTTGTAATTGCCTAGGAGGTAAGTCTCAGGCCTGATTTCATCTGATTCTTGACCTCAGGCAGCTTGGCTGACTCACTCTCCAAATACAGTTCCAGACTTGTTGGGATAGAACACCTCAGTTCCTCAGTCATTTCAACAAATTGCTAGTCAAATAGAAAAAGGCTGATCATTCTTTCCTGAATGGACATCCAATATCATTAGGTAGAAAAATTCATGGCTATCTGGTACACGCCATAACTTCTGACCATTCTTCTGCTGTCAAAAGGAAGGCAGGAGCATGAAAGAGGACTTTGCTTTTTTCCTTGAGGCATGTTCCTACTGCATTTCAAGGCAGACCTACTCACTTTTCTAATTAAGATATGATGTGATATACATAGGAGAGAGAGAGATGAGATGCAGGATGAATGTATGCCAAGTAGCAATCTCAATTACCAGTCACATAGATTAAAATTGTCTGATATTAAGAAATTTATTAAAAGCCTTCCATGAGCTACGAGAGTGTGGAGAAGAGCAGCTTTGCTCACTCTTGTGACTGTCACTACTTTCATGATGGATGGCTCTTTTATCCAAAGCAGCAGCCACAGAGAATGAGGAACATGGAAAAAAAGAAAGAAAAATCAGCTTTCATTAAAAAAAAAAAGAAGTAGAGATGATCCAATCACAACAGCTCAACAAATTACTGTGAGTCAGCCAAGCTGCAGTAACCATCCCTGGGAATACTTTTATCTGGAAGCAAAAGCTACTTCACCTGTGTGGTGGATCTCAGCCTGTCACGGAGGGAGGAGAAGTGAAATATTTTATTTTGTATATGCCCCAGGCTGAAGAATGCACTTACAGAAGAATCGGTGCAGCCCAAGCTGAAGGCAACTTGCTACAGTTCCCTGGCAGTGGGTAGAAAGGATGTGTTCCTAACCTGGCTGCAGGAATGATGTATAATTGGAAAACACCACCCCAATCCTAAATAAATTAGGCCCATTAATGGTAGTGCTTGCACCTAGATTGATTAATGGATTGATTATTTTTTCATTTAGATTAAGAATTAATCAGCTAGTTATCTTCTCCTGTTACTAAAATGTAACTCATGGTTTCAGAATGATTTTCTGTGACGTCAGAAAGAAAAAATGCCTGGTTAGATGGTGAACCTAGATGACCATGCATTGTTCCAAAACGTTTGGAACTCTACAGTCCATGTTGAGAGAGCCAAAGAAGAGCTTATGAGGGCCTTGGATTAGAAAATAAGGCCCATATTTTACCCCCCAAAAAATCAACACCTTGTAAAATGTTGTTTGTTATGTCACTGGATTCTCTTCAAATGCACTGGTCCAATACAAATGGGTTAAGAATATCAAAACCAGCATAATCTAAGCAAGAGAGTATATTATGGAAAGGTGGTGAGACACTGGAACAGGTTGCCCAGAGAGGTAGTCCCCTCCTAGGAGCCTTAGGGCCAGGCTGAATGAGGCACTGAGCAACCTGGTCCAGTGGGAGGTGTTCCTGCCCATGGCAGGGGGGTTGGAACTGGATGGTCTTAAAGTCCCTTTTAACCCAAACCATTCTATGATTCTATGAAATGTTAGAATGGGGTCATGTTACTGGTAGTGTGTTTGTAACAAATAAGTGAGATTATTAAATTTGTTAGAAAAAGAACTACAGGATATTTTCTAGTGTCTGATCTCACCTGAGAGGAGACTCTCCCCCTAGCTGGGAACTTTCCAGATGACATTTAAAAGAAGAACCTTGAGAACACGGAGAAGAGAGCAGCAGGGCAGGAGGGTGAAGATCCCAAAGTGATTCCTAGGGAATTCCCATTAAAACCACCAGATCTGTTTGGTGAGAGACTACTTGGAAAGCCCGCAAGGCAAATCCACCTTAGCATGAAAATCAGGTTATTGAGCACATCTCTCCCAACATCTTTGATTCCAGAACATCTGCCCAGAATCAAGCACCACCAGTGAATTACTGATCATCATTACTGATCTAATAATAATCTCATAAATAATACATTGTCTACAGCTTCAGGCAGCCGAGTTGGCAGCATGAAGTACTACTAACCCTGAAGGCACAGAATTCTTCTGAAGGCCCTCAGTTGAGCTTGTACCATCAGTTAAAAGAGCATGGGTTTCACAGCATTTAATTGCCTGATTTGCAGTTTCCTGGTAGAGATCTAGATAGCAGGAGGTAGCATGTAATGCTTTTACATCTGTAGTAAGTATACAACACAAAATATTGTACACAATTAGTTATCATATAGAAAAATAAAGTTATATTTCTTGGTTTAAATCAACAAAACCAGAAATAGTTTCCTATAGTAGAAAGATTCCTTAAATCTTTATTAAAACTGAAAGTTTAAAAATAGAGACAGTTTGAAAAGAAATCAGTCAAGGCTGGGTCCCAAGAAGACTGGGATGTCATAAAATTTCAGTAAAAAATCCTAGAGTCTGAATTTTTACTTCATTTTTTTTTCTCGCATTCTTTTATCATATATTTTGCTAAAGTTGTAGTACATTATTGCTCATTCCCACAAATAATTGTAAGGGGAGCTGACATAATTTCAACATCAAAATACCTGATGGGGCATTTAGATGTGTCAATGACCTTAAATACACCTGCTGAGAGTTCAGAAATGGAAAGGCAGCTTTAAAGTCCACCTCTAGAGTTTAAGTGGAGGTGATTCTGTATCACTTCATTACAAGTGGTTCTAGCTGGGCTTGGAATTTGCATCCCTGCACCATCAGAATGGCCTGGAGTTTCTTAATTACCAAACAAATGGAGAGTAGCTGCTTGATTTTGACAGCTCCTTTGTGTATCATTCTTCACAGAACATGAATGATTAATGGAATTTTCCCAACACAGTCAAAGTTGTTCACTGATGGAATTAAAGCCAAAATTGGCAGTGCTCTTTAGGGAGGACATTTTCTAGAATATTACCAGACCTTCCAAGCTCTCCTAAAAAATAAGGACAATTAGTGATGGGTCATGAGGATTGTGGGTAGAAAAGAGTTTGTGTGTTTCCAATAGAAAAGGGAGGTTAGTAGACAAAAAGCAAGAATAAAAAGAACTAAACCCTAAAGTTTGTTATTGATCTTGTCCCTCAGGGAATAGTAATACTGGACCCACATTCTGTGCTTAATTTAAAGGGGAGAAAAGTTAAATTCCAGTGTTTAAAGATATAAAATACATGCCAATGCTCAACACTTTCTATTTAAGTACGTCTCAAAGCATGAGTGAAGATGAAGACTAGTTGACCTCAGTGAGTAATCACAGAATATCAGAGATTGGAAGGGACCTCAAGAGATCATCTAGTCCAATCACCCCTGCCAGAGCAGGAACACCTAGACCAGGTCACAGAGGAACTTGTCCAGATGGGTAATGGCTTCACATTGTCACCAGAAGTTGATACTTTTACACATAGGAGTCAAACTAGTGAGGCAGCTGGTCTAGTGCAGAGGACAATCATTCCTGAAGGGCATCCTGTCTTGTAGGGAAGATTACAGGGCTGCTAGATGGTCCAAGGATCTGTTGTCACTGGAAATGCACCTGTACAGACTCAGGGCATGGCAATGCGTAGGTGAAAGAGCTGCAGAAGAGGCTGGTGGTCATAACAAGTAACAAGAGCATGAAAGGAAGCCAACTACAATGGGATGGGCAGACCCTCAAAGTAAATCATCTGGAATTATTCTGGACATCTTCATAAGTATTGCTTTTGCCCCATATTTTTGTCCCTTGCCTTCTCATCCCCTTACACTGTGAGATTCCACAGGCAGAAAAATTTGTGGGAGTAATATCCTCCTATCAGCAGTGGTTCATCTGGGACACACTTACGAAGTTCATAATAAAGGCAAGCCCTACAGAGCGTGCTCAATGTTTAAAGTGTTTTATGAACAACTCCACATCAACCCCAGGAGATAGTTAGATAAGCATGTGATTTATTTTTATTCCCGTTTTCCAGCTGGAGGAAAAAGAAATGGTGAAGTGACCTTCTAAAGGCCACAGAAGGAAGTTGAAACCAAGATGAGATCAAGGAACTCCTGACTACCCTCTCTATGGGGAAAACATCAGATTGTTCTGCATCTCTCTTCTGAATAAAGGTTTTTCACCACACTCACATGAGCATGTCTGCAAGATGGATTTCTATGACTGTTGTGGAAACTGGTGATGGCCAGGACACTTTAGTTTTTAGCCATCCAGTATCATATTTTCCTGATGTGCTGCTCCCCTTCCAACCTCTTAGATTATTCAACAAAGAAGCAAAATTACCCATAAGCAAAGCCGCAAGGGACAGCACAGGGCCAGAGAAGTCACACACCTTCCATCCTCCTTTAGTTAGCACTAAGTATATATAACACAGCCCTGCCCTTCCTCTTCTAATGAAAGCAGCTCACCACCAGGTAGCTGATCAGCTGCCAAAGGAGATTAATCTCCCCTTTCTAGCATGTGTTTTGGGGTTGGAAGGGATATCAGTTGCTTTAGTATGTTTTTAACATTATCTAAAGCGTAGCCAAGGGATATAATCATGCCCTGGGGAGAGTAAAGGTACAATACATAGCTGAGAGTCTCTAATCCACAGCAGCATGATTATCTATTGATAACTGCCTCCTCCCCTTTAGCTGTCCTGCCAATCCCACACTTGGTTAATCAAAACAAATGAGTTCAACGTGCCACCACACAGCAAAGAACATGTATCAGGGGTGTCAGGGTGGTGGAAAGTTAACTGTTCTCTTTTGTTTTCTTTTCTTTTAATGCAAAACCCAACTGGCTTGGTGATCTCCAGATATGCTCAGATACTGATGCCAGATACTCACACAGAGAAAAGTAATACAAGTACAAAAGGGAAGGCTGGGGTGGAGGAAGGGGAAGTGGCTGAGGCCAAGAACCAGGAGCCAATTCTTGCCGTGATGTACTCTCACTGCCTTTGTGATCCTGGGCAAGCCTCTCAGATTAAATTTAATAGCTAGGGCTGGATCCAATGACTGATGCTAATCAGAAAGCAAAAGGCCCTTTCACCTTCCGCTACTAAATTTGTGCCTGAAGTTAGTTAACCGTAGTTAATTCTGTACTATTGCATCCTAAAGCCAGACTACAGGACCAATGAAACCCCACAGTTTCTGTTGACCTCTGTAGCATATTTAGTTTGATAATACTGATCATTATTTCCCCACCTATCAGTTACATTTTCTGTGAGACATGGCAGTAGCACCTTTATCCTACATCCCTCTCACAAATTTATAAGGAAGTTTATGGCTTTTCAGGGTGGCAAAGAGCAGTAGAAGTCAGTTGTCAGAAACACACACTGAAACATCTACTGCTGGCTTTCCACAAGCAGAGAGAATGGATGGTGAGTAGTGTATCCGAGTCTGGCCATGCTCAGAATAGAGGCAGAGTTATTTGCATTATACCACAGTAACACAAAAAGGAATGTTTGTGTTATGGCAGAGTGAGGTGGTGCAGATCCAGCCTGTGATTGTACCACAGTCATTGGGAATTAAACTCTGAAGAGAGAATGAATGCTTTTTCCATGTTTGAAAAGCATCAGCAGAAGATAGAAACTCTTATGAAAACAAAATAAATAGAAAGATCATTCCTCATATTTTCCAGCCAACTGGTCTCTTGAGAAACCTTCAAACAAATAGCCAGAAGTGAGTGGTGGGGAGCGGAAAGATATATATGAATTCTTTCAAACAAGGCACATGAGAGCTACCTAGTCCTTCTACTGGAATGCAACCTTCATGTTCTTTCCTGATGCTGGCAAGGGTGGGGTAGCAGTTTGAGAAGAAATCAGCTAACCTGCGAAGACTTGAAGAAAACAAATTCCTTTCAAGAATGGTGTGTCCAGCCATTGCAAATGTCCTTGGAGTTCAATCACCTCTACAAAATTCATTTCATTATAAGACTGCCTGATTCTTGGACTATTTCAAACTGTTCAAAGTCAAATAATCATCTACTCCAATTAAAAAAACAAAATCAATTGACCACATGTCCAGGCAATACTTAACCATGGACTGTACTTATTTTGGCTAAAGGTGTACAAGGAAGTTCTTTTAAAAGATGCCCTGAAGGGAATACACAATTAGTAAGACAGTTAAAAAAGCAACCACAACACCCTGGCTTGATGGAGCCATTGCAAAAAAAAATCCAGATAATCTGATCTCTAACAAAGGAGGGCCTGTCAGGTCAGTAACCCAGAACTGAGGTAATGGTTTCATATAACAACACTCCTCAACTTGGTGTTCACTTTCAGCCCAAAGTGGTAAAAATAAAGTTCAGCCTAACAGCAGCTGTCAAATACCTTTGGCTAATCCCCCCCCTAGCTGCTTTGGTACAATTTTGGTGGTGTAATACATGGTACCAGCCGACCCCAAACAAGGCCACCACACTGTTAACACTTTGCCCTTGGGAGACACATGGAGTGGATGGGAGCAGTTACAAACTTCCCCTGAGGTATTTAGGAAAAAGACCTGCTCAGGCTCCTGACTACATCTCTGCTGTACTTTGTGCCATGGTGGGGCTGAAATGTGTTTCTTTCCAAATCATTAAAGCCTGGCATTTCAGAGCTGGGCTCCAGGGAAAATGTCCCTGCTCTCTGTGCCTTCCCTTCCTGTATTTCAAAACATAGATGCTAAGCTTCACTGCACCCTCCTGCTGGATTTTCAAACAATTCAGTGTTTTACAGGCTTGAGGTTATTATAAATATTGGCTCTTTTTTTTTTTTTTCTTTCCTAACAGATTTTTCTGTTGCTTGGATTGAGCAACATACCACGTATGTAGCAGGATGGGAAGAGCCAGGTTAGTGAATCTCACATCCCAACAAACTCCAAGCACAAATCTGTCCACAGGAAAGATGAGGTGCCTGATGATTAGGGTCTGATGACTGGGGCATCTCTTTCTGTTCTCCTTATTCTTATCCAAATACCAGTTGTGGTATTGGATTCCTTGTGAAGCAGGCACACCTGGTGCCCAGGAAACCTTGTGGCATTTTGGTGGCTGTTTGCAGGCAGAAGGTGAAAAATAAAAACAAAGCAGCACACCACAAAAAAATCTGAGCCCAGAGTTATTTCTGGCATATACACAGTATCTGGTCATCCTCGAGACAAACAGATAAACCTTAAATCCATGTTGTTACATGAGTATAAACTGTGTTGCCATGCTGGTTTTGTTTTTCTACTAGAAATTCTGCTGAGCTCCACCTTCTCTTCCTTTGTCATCTGTACCTGCACGGGCTCTCTAACCCACTTCTGAATAATTCCCTTTCAGTCTTCTCTGATGAGACCTTCTACGTAACCTGATTTTAGGTTGAAAAATGAATAGAAGGTAAGATGAGAAATGTCCTCTCTCATCACAGCACCACCAGTGTCCTGACTCTGTGCCACCTTTCAGAGGGAAATTCAGATAAAGTTGATGGATGTGACCAACAGTCTGCAAGTCTAGACAATCTGCATAGTTTTCCTTATCAGAACAGGCAAGTCAGAGACACTTGAAGCAAAAGGCTTCAGGGTGAGCTTCTAATCCCTTTCAGTAGGTCTTCAAGTCTCACCTTAACCTCAGCCACCTTCTCTTTGGATATTTCTTTGGATCTAAACCCTTAATGGAAACTTTCAAGATTACACTTGGCATGGAAGACACTTGGTATGGGCAAAAAACCAGAGCAATTTATCTGGGAATCACTGGCAGCCACTTTTTCAACTCTGAGCAGGTTTATTTTAGATTCATAACAAGTAGTGTTCTTCCCCTTTGGAGTTATGTTTGCTATTTAACTCTATGAACTTATCCATTTCTTTAGTGTTCTAACACCAAAGTAGAACTAATAATGTTTGTGTTAACAAAAATAAAACCCCAACTTTTTTCTTTAAGCAACAACACTGTTCCACCTGACTGGCTATAACAGACTCAACTCCTTTGAAAAGTAATGGAATTACATTGCCAGCACAGTTCACTGGTCTGCCTCATTTTGGAAAATTCATCTCTTTTAATGTCTGGGCCATGCTGGAGCTCAGCATCAGCTGCTAACACATGGAAGCTCAGTACTGCAGCCCAGCAGACCCAAATATCAGCTAAGGCTTGAAATGACTCAATATTCAAATTGGAATTAACACAGATAAGGATCTGGTCTGGGCTTCCTGACCTGAGGCTTTCATCAGAACTAAAGAGGGAAGTGACATGACTGAAATCAGAGGAAAATTACCATTCACTGTGTATTCACTGTGTGCATACTCCTGTCCAATGTGACCCACAAATCTGCTCAATGTGAAGGTATTTAAAAACTTATCTTACTCTTAGGGGCTGCTCTGACAAAGCAAAGGAATCTGAAGAATTTTGCAAATTTCTCCAGTGAAGCTGTGATTTCCTTAACTGTGAGTCACCTAAAACTTAGAAGTCTAAGTCTGACTCATATCTACCAATACAGAAACTGCTTTTTGTACCTGGGAACCACCGAGTTCTGTGTTATAACAGTTCCTCCATGCAAATAGCACCTCTCCAGGAGCCCATGCTGCTAAGTGGGATGTGCAAAGGTTCAGAACAAGTTACTCTCAAATGATCCTGAGCCACTGACTTTTTCTGGGAGACACTGTTGTAATCAAAGCCCTTGGACTGTTTTATAGAGTTCTGGTGGCCAACAACCACATGTATCTTCATCTCAGAGTCTCAGCAACTCCCGAGACCTCAAATCTGGGATGATTTATTGACTAAATGGACAGGATCATCCCTGCTTGTATGGATTTTAGGCAACAAGAGGAAATGGAAGAACCTGGTGAAGTCAGTTATTCCACCTTCCTATATCAGACTCCAGGTATTTATTTCTACCACAAAGTTCACAGCTAAATATTGCTAACATTACCATACTTGCTGGAAATATCAGCAAGTGCAGTTTATGGGCTAAACACCAATATTTTCATCTGCAAAACATACTAAAAGTTTGACAGCCAGACTTTACACACACAAGAAACAGATGATATCAAAAGCATTTGAATTTTTACCAGGGACACAGCACTAACATCACTTCCCCAGGCACAGGGGACTGAAATTCATCAAGCAGGCAGCTCACTGGGAACTTTCCCCTGCCACTTCTAGCACGATGTGGGTGCACTGAGAAAGGAGTCATATTTAGCACACCACAATTTACCTGCATGATTAACCATCGGCGGTGTTTTTGGATGTCTAATCAGATTATATTGGGTTTATGTACAATTTCCTAAGCAGGCCGACTGATAGATTGATCAAGGGTAGATGGGATCTGACAGCAGAATATTATGGCAGAATTCTTTCGGTGATGGATGAGCCCACCTTGACACAAACTCCAAAGCTTCGCCTCTTAGTAATAAATCTCAGCATGAAGTCATCTGTCTCTGACCTGAAGCTCGAAATCAACGACTCAGGATACTGAAGTTTCATCGTCTTTATGAACATTTAAGTTGGCTCAATGGCATAAATACACACCTCCTGCATTCAATCTCTTTAATAGTGGCAGGCCTTATAATGTTTGTTTTATTTATTATTTTTTTTTTAATTTGTTTTAGAAAAGGTAGCGACTCATAACAAATTTTCTCACTGGCCAAGGAGATGGCTGCTAATAGATTACATTCTACATGATGCTTAATGAGCCATGATTGGGAACAGAGATGGGAAATGGCACTTTGGATTGATTTAGCAGAAGGCAATGCCACAACTCCACAAATAGCTGTAAGACTTTACTTGGTGTCATAGAATTATATAACAGGAACCTCTGGTAAAACCTACAAAATGGCTTAACATATATTTTTTTTCAGAAGTCAGATTCTGACAAATACAGCTAGTTACCCAGAGGGCTTTTTTCAAAGCAACAGTGTTACTTTCAGTATGTGATGATCAGCTAGGCATAAAAACTAAAGAGGAATTCTCCTCAAAGATCCCTGCATACTCAAGAACTCTAAAAAATTGAAATTTCTTATCTCATCCTTCATACTCAGGAACTCAAAATATTGAAATTTCTCATCTCATCTTGTAAACTGCATTGGATACAGAATATGTAATGGTGCACAGTGGTGTTCACACCATCCAGAAGTAATAATCTCATTTGCCTGGGACCTGATCCAAGGATAAAGATTATATTGTGGCCCTGCTTTTTCATGGGATTTAAGCACTTTTATCCATTTCAGCAGGAGGTCAAGGTTTAGTTCTTTTTGAGAATCTGGGTGTGTGAGAGCTCAGGTGTTTACATGCACTCATAATGTAAAAATGGGAGGTTGTGTAGTAGAAGTCCTCTAAGCTCCCTGAGCTGGGTAGACATCCTGGGTACATACAGCAGCTTAGTGAATTAATTGAGCAATGCTTTGGGGTGACCTACTACAGATATTCTCATCTGATGGAGCCAGGAAACAGAGAAGCTAACATTTTGAAGTATTCTAAGATCACAGCAATCCCCTATTTAAGGAGGTTAATATAACACTAATTGGGGCTCGGGTGAAGAGTTCATAAGACAGAAGAACCTGTCTGAATTTTGAGAGTTTGAACAGCCAGATTCTTAACCCATATTCACCACTGCTTTGAGTGGTTTTGCTCTTTAACTAAGAGGGAAAAGAAATATCAGGAGATCCCTGTAATTGCCAGCTTTTTTTTGACTAACCTTGACTGCATCTTCTGGGTTCATGATGGCTGGTAAGGCACTGATGTCATAGCCAATGAGAAAAATCAACTTGTAGGACCAAATTCACCTCCTGACTGACTCGAGGAGACCTAACTGCGCTTTGAGATTTTATTTCTGCTAATATCAAAGCCCAGAAACTGACAAAGCTGTGTTATTGTCAACCCCTGTAGTGAGGCTGGGAAAGTAGGAATAACAGTTAAGTTAGACCTGCGTGAATAATTCATAGGGAATAATTTATTTGATGAATTGACCTCCATTCGCCCCCCTCCTATCCCTGTTCACGGCCCTGTCCACAAGCAGCCTCTGATTTTCTCTCCTCCATTGTTACTCAAATTGAAAATATCTGCTGAATAATTTCTGAGGATAATTCCTGTCCTGCAAATTTGTCCCTGAGCAGTTAGCTGTGAACATTTGGTGTCTGAAATCCCAGAGCTGGCGAGACACACAGATCTCATAATGTAATTCCTGTTCTTTGCATAAAGGGGACATACACTCAAAATAGTGCATTTTCCACTCTGGCTTTTGGTAGTTATAAGTCCTTTAATGCAGTGCTAAGTTCTGCAAAATGCACATTTGATTGTAAGACCCCAGTTTTGGTTCAAGCAAGGAAAAAAAAAATACAATGGAAAGGAAACAAAGCTTTTCTTCAAGGATTTTCTTATAAACCTCCAGGTGCCTCCCAGGCAAATCCACCAGCTGCCCAATGAAAGCTTAAGTAAGCCAGGAGTAAAAAGGAACAAATTTGATGAAGTATTTGCTTGTACAACACACAGTCTACATCACTCTCCAATAGGTAAAAGGGAATCCTCCTGAACCAGAATCTGCCCTTGCAAATACAGAGGGACAACAAGCACAAGGGAATGGAGAATGATCTGCAGGACATCTGAAGGGCAAGGCAAGCTGCCTTGGCCACTCTTCCCATCTCCCATTACCCCAGTCAGGAGGGCCACACAAGCACCTTCATCCCATCTTTGCAGCTCCCATCCTGTCTTTGGTGCAGCTCCTCAATTCCCTTATTCATTTTCTCCACTCATTATGGTCTGCACTCACATCAGGCAACTACACACATTGACTTTCAGAATCAGGGTTTGGGGGGGGAAAGGGAGCGAGACAGAGTTAAAAGTTTCAGCCATAAAAGCTTTTGACACATCTTTCTGTCTCTTTCCGTCCATGTAATCAATCTTCTAAGTTTCCAGGAGCGGCTGAGATTTTTAAAAACAGCTGTAATCTGTGGTCATTGATGGTGGAGTAGATTGTTTGCCAAACTATTACCATAACTGTCAACCGAAATCAGAAAAATAATCTCATTGTGCTGGACAGATGCCTTTCCTGCATTATTGATATAGTCACTCCAGAGTAATAGAGAAATATAAAGCATTGTTCTATTTACAAAAGGAGATTGGCCAAGTCCTTGAGAGTGAGCAGGAGGGACAGGCACTTAAAGGAAGTGAGATATAGTCAACTCAGTAAAAGTTATGTGTCAGGGTCATGTGGCCTCCATAGTCAGCAGTAGAATCTCAGTTTTCAATAGCTTTTCCTCTCCTTTCTCACTTTCAGATTTAGCTCCAGAGCTTAATCTCTGACTAAATGAGCTTTCCAGGGTTTAAATGCAGCACCATGGAATTTACCCCAGCTTTTTCCCCTTTCCATCTCCTGCATGACAACCCCACATGCCACACTTACAGAATAAAATAAAAAAAAAAAAGACACCACTGCACCTTCACCACCCTGCTTTTTGTAGGGAGGATAAATCAGGTCAGTGATGCCCCTTATAATACAACATGAGAGAATTTTGTTTGCTCTCAGAAAGCAGTTTGCAAAGCAACTTACTAAATATGAGCATTGCAGCAAATCTATAGGCAGATGGAGCAGCCAGCCTGCATTTAGCCATAGCGCCCACAGAGTCTTTTGCTGTTACTAATGTTTGTATATAGAGAGGGGCCCAATTTTGCATTGGAATCTGCTACAGCGAACCCATAACCCCAAGATCCCCATTTATAGCACAAACGAATAAATATCTATCTAGTCAGAGGACTGGAGGTGGGACTGGAGCTTCTATTTTCACTTGAGCACCATGTCAGGGTCAGGCACAGTGAGAGTCCCGTGATCAGTTGAGGACAGGCTCTGGGACATACATGGTCTCCTGTCCTTTAAAATTTAAAAAAAAAAAACAAAAACCTGCCTCACATTTCACTGCAGGGAAAAGTTTCTCTTCTCATCAGCATTTTGGAAACACAAAATCGGAAAAAATTTTTTTTTTTTAATTGGAATTATCTATACACATAGCCCCCCATTTAACTTGAAAAGGGAAATTAGCTTTCACAAAATTACAGCAGTATCCAGCTTCTTCTTGTTCAAAAGCAGCTCCACAAGATGCTTGCCTCATTTTGGTAGCAACAAAANGAGCACCATGTCAGGGTCAGGCACAGTGAGAGTCCCGTGATCAGTTGAGGACAGGCTCTGGGACATACATGGTCTCCTGTCCTTTAAAATTTAAAAAAAAAAAAACAAAAAACCTGCCTCACATTTCACTGCAGGGAAAAGTTTCTCTTCTCATCAGCATTTTGGAAACACAAAATCAGAAAAAAAAAAAATTTTTTTAATTGGAATTATCTATACACATAGCCCCCCATTTAACTTGAAAAGGGAAATTAACTTTCACAAAATTACAGCAGCTTCCAGCTTCTTCTTGTTCAAAAGCAGCTCCACAAGACGCTTGCCTCATTTTGGTAGCAACAAAAGTACTTTTCGACAGCTTAATGTTTTGAGGAAACACATGGCTTTTTCTTTCTTGCAACAAAAACATACAGATGTGATCTTTGTCTCAGCAGAAAAAAAAAACGATGGAAATAAAATTAGTTCATCAAATTTGGCGTAATGAGAATTATTGTCATATTACAATTTAAATAACAACAACAATGCTTTTACCCCAGTTTTAGTGAACAGTCTGGGAAAGAGCCACTCTAGTGAAGCAAATGGATCCTCTGGTCTGAAGTGTGAAATTGAGCAGTACATGAAAAAAACAAAACCCAGGGCTAATTAAAGTAATTGAAGGACAATTGTTCCTCGGTGGCCACCAGTCAATCAATAGCTGGGCCCCATCACACTGACTGTAAAACATTTGTAGCTTTCAAATGAGGACAAATTATGAGAAAAATGCCAGTCTGCCCTCACGCAGAAGGACAAACCATCTATGGCCAGGAAACGAATGCATGAAGTGTCCTTGACACTGCATTTGTCTTAACACACGCACTTCTGCTCTGAAGTTGTTACATTCTGGTTACCAAGATGTTCTGAATCCATTAGCACATGTTGTGGACAAGAGGTTTGACCCAATCCCTTGCCATGTTACCCCACCAAGTCACATCCACCTCCAGCACACAAGAGCACACACACACGTACACCAGCAGATATTCAGCCTGATAGTGGTTTTAATTGAAAAGCATAAATTTGCCCTGCTAAATCTATTAATGATTTCTTCTAATTAGGAACCCAGCTGCTTCCGGAGATTTTGCAGCCTGGGTTTGAGAACTTCAGCTGTACTGAAAATGAGTCTCAAGTGAGTTGCTACGAGTCCTTTGGCTCAGCGTTTTCACACACTCATTGGAAGGGAGATGTTTTGAAAAGTTTCCACGGTGTCACCCCTCTTCTCTGTCCTTGAACGACATCAACTCAGAGGGTAAAACTAGACCTCCTCATCTTCAAGTGCTTCTCAAATCTAGATAAAGTTTGCCTCTTCTTCCAGTAGTTAAGCTCACCTTAAAATGTAATTTTCCATAGTTCTCAGATGGGACCAAATGAAAAAATGTAATTTCTCAGACTTAAGGACTCTGTACTGGGGTTTAGAGAAGCCAGGCAACAAATATCCTCATTTCCTGGAATATTTATTAAATCAGACCACACACTAATGAACTTGTGAGCACACAGGTACTTTCTCTTGCTAAGTTCACCTTGCCATTACAAGCTGTATGAGAAGCATCAGCTTTTGGCTAATCTTTTTGTGGACCTGTGACTATTTGAAAAGCCTTTTTAAAATCAGGGGTCAAAATATATTTACAGCTTCCCCTTTTCTCCTGGGAGTGGGGACCAGAACCAAGCAGAGGGACATTTTTGCACTTGGAAACAAAATTTAGTGGTAAAGTGGATAGGACTTGAGCATGTACTCTAGAAAGCATCAAACTTTCCTCCAAATTAACTTAACCTGAGTGTGTAGCTCAGTTGGGAGAGCATCAAATTCCTAATCTGAGGGTCAAGGGTTCAAGTCCAGGTACAAGACTGATCATTGTTGGGCTGATGGCTGGACTCGATGATCTGAAAGGTCCCTTCCAACCCAGATGATTGTGATCTTATGAACTGACAAAGCCACACACCACATCAGTCACTGTGCACGTTCACTAAGAGCAAGGCGTCCACACAGGAAGCCAGGCCACATAGGTGTCCCTGCCTTTTCTTCAAATACTATCTCAATTTTCATTAACATTTTGCTGATCATATGACAGCACTCCATCATTCAACCAATATCTTAACAGTCATTGTCCAAATGGAAACTGCATTCAGGAGGTTAAATGATCTATATATGTCTTCTTCCACCTCCATTATTTTCTTTTGACTTTTCTGACTTATATATAGCTTCATTTTTCCCCCTCCTTCACACAAAAGTATCTTTTATAATGTGTTTCCTTTGCTCAAACAATTCCAGTTTCAGAGGTGGGTATCCACATAACCACATAGGTGTCCCTGCCTATGGCAGGGGGGTTGGAACTCGATCTTTAAGGTCCCTTCCAACCCAAACTATTCTATGATTCTATGAGACTGCACACCCTGCACACCATGATTTCTCAGTATCATCCTCTGAGTGGAAAGAATCAACTATTTGAAAATCTGTTCCACACAGGGGTGAAAGCTGGTATAGGTTATCTTTTTATTTTTAGCTTTACTTTAGCTACACAGAAGGACTTTTCAAATAGCTCAACTCTTGACCACATTAGTTTATTTTATCAATCAAGCTTTGATGCACTGATAATAAACACATCAGCAAAACTCTTGGACATGTTCACTAATAATAAACAAAACTAAGTTCTCATCAGAGTCAGTAAGAAAATTGGAATTATTTTATACTAAAAGTATAGAAAACAGTCTTGAAATATTCTCATATTCTACACTTTAGAAAACAAAGGAGAATAACAGCCCCTTCCAACAGAGAGGGGACCTCTCAAAGTAAGAATTTCCCTCACACATCATGCCAACCAGAAGCAGTCAGTATTTTAACTTTGCACTCTTACACCAATTTTTTTTTCATAATTCTCTGATATTTTGTATTTTTCTCTGCTTCTGAGGTTGTGATATTTCATGAGGCTCTCAGACTGCATTAAAGTTGTCTAGTCTGTATACAGGAAAATGGAAATCAGAACATTAAATGAGAAACCCAGTAATCCTCCTTTTTTGTTATACAACCTCATTATATTCAGGCCAATCTTATGCTTTTGGATAAAGGGGGATGCTTTAGGATTTCTACATAATTCTGTATACACTTCAATATACATCTGAATTCTGTATTTAACTTTAGGGTATGACTTAATTTTCTTAAAGTCCAATTTTCCAAATGTAGATTTATTATTTTGATTCGGAATTTCAAATTCTTAGTCAAGTAACACACACACACAAAATATCTAACTGGGATGCTGTTATCACCTCTTATTTTTTTGTCTGGTTTAGCTTTAGATTACAGCTAACTTTAAAGTCCTTTATGAGGACAGGCTGAATGTGTTGTTCAGCCTGGAGAAGGCTCGGGGGGACGTAGTAGCTCCTCAATACCTGAAGGGGGCCAACAGAAAGGCTGGGGTAGATCTTTTGAATAGGGTACAGGATAGCAGGACTAGGAGTAATGGATGCAGATTGCAAGAGGGTACATTTAAACTGGATAGAAGAAAGAAATTCTTTACTGTGAAGGTGGTGAGACAGTGGAAGAAGGTTGCCCAGAGAGATTGTGGATGCCTCAAGCCAGTCTTAATTAGCTGGGTGGTACGTGTTCTCCCCCTCATTATGCCACTGCACCCCTTCCTCTGCAGTGCACTAAAATCCCAGGTGTCCAGTTCTGCAGTTTGCTGGTTCTATGGCTGGTTCTACACCTGTGAAGCCTGCAGCAATTTTGAAACAGAAAACTAGGGAGAACAGGGGGTTGGAAAAGGCTCTGAGCCGTGTCTCTGGTTGCAACAGCTGTTTCCAAACCACAGAAATAAATATCCAAGTTATGGTACAGAAAATAAAATTTAAACCCTGTACAAGTTTTATTCTGCTGTGAGGGAAAGGGTTTGTACAGGGAAGGTTTCCACATGCACCACTAAAGAGAAGTTTCCTGGTGACTTTGGTCTGACTGAAAGCTCCTTTGTGTAAGCATAAAGCCATATCTAACTTTCAAAAATCCTTCTGATTTCAGAGCAGTTGGAGGGTATGCCCTCCTCATCCAGTGCAGCTGAGTCATCCTCTCCTGCACAGGTCTCCTTTCTCCCCTTCTCCCAAAGAGCTGCTCAGCCACTGCATCTTAAGTATTTTTTGACTTGTTTACCAATTCCTCAGTCTGCTCACTTGGGGTTAAGGACCCTCAACTTCAGTAGAACCCTCTACCTCCTGCTTTGGTTCCAGGGGTGACTCATGAGAAGAGTCCTTGAGCCACAACAAGCAGATTGAAAACTCAGCAAATAAGCTGAAGAGAAGAAACTCGAGAAGTCCTGGTCCCCAGCCATGCAGGCACTAAAAGCACTCCATACATTATATATACAAAGTTTCAGGGACTTTTTGATCATTTGTATTATGTGTGTTCTGTATTTCTTGATTCTCTTGCTCCTCCACAACCCATAACAGTCAAAGCTGGGTTTATTGCATATCTATTTGCCCACGCTTAGTTTAATAATCTCACCCTCTGAATGCTGAGAAGCGGTATTCAGAATTGTCTGGCTTTTGTCAAAAGGAACAAATGCCAAAGAAATTTATGTAAATTCTTTTTTAAAACATGTTTCTACAACCTATCAATACAAGTGTTCTGGAGGTACACTGGATATAAACTTACATAATCTCGAGTATATTTAAAAGTTTCCATGGAAACCATCTCTTTGTCAAAAAACCCAACATTGCTCTGGGCTATTTTGTAACCCATACCTAGCAATGTCCACCTGGCATGGGGACTGGAAGGTGACACCAATGCCACCAAAGGAATGGTCTTGGCTCTTTTCAGCTCCCCAGCCATAACAGAGGGTGCAAAGGAACATTCCTCCATTACACGTAAGAGATGATGACAGTGAAAGAGTTTAGGTAAATTGACCTCTGGAAACATCCAAATGCCAGCCTGCCTGCCCTTGCAGGGACCCTTCTGCTTACACCAAGTCTTTCTGTAAGAGGGAAGGAGCATGCAAGGTCTTGGTTCTTCTTAAGCAAGGCTATTTGCTCTGCATGTTGCAAATTTTCCCTGCAGAACAAGCTGCTCTTCTAATAAATGCTGCTTTGACAGAGGCCTTGCAGCTTGCCAGGAGCTGCTCCTGATGCAGCCTTGCCTCTGCAAAGGCATCTGCAAAGTTGCAGCCCTAATTCTCTTACCACTTCCTGCCATTACCCAGTCCTTCAAGACAAAAAGGGAGGGGGAAAGGAGAGGAAAAAGTCCAGTCTGACCTTCCTCTTGCCTCCAGGAACATTCCAGCTTACAGGAGCTGTAAACTGTAGCTGGGTTTCTAGCTGACAGCAGCTGGCAGTCAACAGCAGCCCATCTCTCCACTCCAGAAATAAGCCCTGGCTGATTGGACAAATATTTCCTATTTACCAGTTTCTTCCACTTCCACCCCTCCCTTCTCAACCCCCCCATCTTCTCCTGGATAATTCTAGGGTTAATCCACCACACCGCCTCCTCAGCCCAGCCCCATGATATTGACACTTAAGAAACACAGGGCTGTTTATATTTCATTGGAGAGCTCATACTATCAATTTTCACATTAGTGAGTCCAGCTATTGCTCTCTTCTATCGGGATCTATTGAGTGGTGGCAGTAGAGATATCCGCTGTAGTGAAGGGAAAAAAAAAATACTTAGCTGTCTGATGAAATGTTTTAAATGCATAGGGTTCACCTTGGGGTTGGCTGCTGCTCAGATTTTATCCATTAATAACACGCAGGGCTGCCACACTACTCTCCAGGGCTGATAGGAAAAATAGTACCACTTACAGATCCCCTGGTTTGCCTGGGGGAGAGTGCACCAAATGCAGCACATATCATACATTTCGGGGCTGAAATTTACTCCTCTAGAAGGAAAAAAAAAAAAAGAAACCCAAAACATTCTTTATATTAAAAAACAAAACCCAACCCTATTCCTGAAGCACAGACAAAGGGAAGTTGCCTTGTAGGCCAATAGCTGCAGACCTCAAGTGCTTTGCTTATGCTCTGAAAAGCCTCTGGGCAAAACAGGGGTAAGATTTCAGTGTAAAGGGCCTTTTTTTAGCTTACTGCCCTGCAGGTTGACATTTCACCCAGCAAAGAGAAGAATCTGAATTGTTACAAGGAGCCAAGTGCAAAAGGGTAGAGTCTTGGTCGGCTGTCATCCTTCCAGCAAGAGAGTCTCATTTATTTATATTTTCCTTTTTTTCCTCCCCTCAAAACAATCTACAGGAAACTGATCATCAGAACAAGAATTGTTAACTGATTAGATTATTGTCAGCATTTGCTACAAGAACACAGCCAAGTGCTCAAGTATTATTTTCATCTTAGTGGTGAGGCTAAGAAAGGATTCTGCACCCAACTCCCTGTCCATTAGTGATCTGAAGATATTTGGGCTGGGTTGCATTGTTTTCTCCCCTCTTTCAAAATGAGACACAGAGCTCTTTGCTGTCAGGAAGTGTTATTTAAGAATATGAGTTTCTTTTGTGAAAGGAAGGGCATAATTAGAAGTTAAGTACTGATTATTGTATTGTTCTCCACAGAGATTTGCAAAAAGGAACTGCATTTGAAGAAAGAAGGGAAAGTACATATAGTGCTTGGAAAGTGAGAGGTATCTGGCTTAAATATGCTTTGTCTCCATAGCTGGAAACTTCTTCCAAGAGATGAGAAGTAACCAAACCCACTGACTGACAATATTTGCTGTGGGAGGCTGGTGTTATGGTCACCACTCCAAAGACCAGAAAAAAAAAAAATCTAATCTCCTCGAGCAGGAATAATTAAAAAAAAAAAAAAAAATTCAAGGTTTCTCCTTTCGTGAAAGCTTTTTGACATTAAACAAGTTGAATTTGTGCCTGTACACTGCTGTCTTCAGCTACTCTGGCCCCTGTTGTACATCATGCTTCCTTCCTCACAGGAGCAAGATGTTTCTATCAGGCAGGCTCAGTAAAGCCTCTGTAAGCAATACATCCTTCTGAGGGGACAAAGACCCATCAACCTAAACCCGGCACCGTAACTGAGAGCATCCCACCCTCTTCAGCTGAGATCTTCTCAGAAGCACTTAG
>VZTY01005532.1:231328-295584 GCA_013400935.1 Turnix velox
CTTCTTTTTTGGCAGGCTCTGGAAAAAGGCCTGTTTCCTGGCAGGAGAAAAAGCCAGCCTTGGCTTCAAGCAGCCACTGACAATTCCCAGCATATGGTAAGAGAGGGAGCTTCCGCCTTCCCCATCAGGTAAGTGCCATCTTCCTCACTGCAGCCGTGATCGATGTCACGCTTGGAGAGCGCCGGCTACTGGGAGAGGAGCCAAGTGGCCAACTGGCCATTACAAGGGAACAGGTCAGGGTGGACAAGGCCTCTGGGTGAGGAAGGCATGCTAGCATAAGCATGCAACCAGGAAACGCCGTGTCTTAGCGCACCCTCATGTGCTTTGTGGTTTTTTTGGCTCCAAAGTTGAGTCTGGAAGGCTTTACTTTGCTTATGGTCAGGTTTAAAAGGGCTTTTGAAAGGTGAACCGGAGACTTGCAGCATCTGCTTTTCAGCACACAGAGCTCTCCTTTCCTTCCTTTCTCTTTTTATTTTCCCCTTCACTGTCTCTTCATGCTGTTTTTTTTAATGAGCTTTTCCTCTGACTGGAAGGAGGCCTGATCCCATGTTCTCTTCAGCTCTGCTCATTGACTCCTCTGGAGCAGTCTACCACACAGGCAAGCACCAAGGCAAATTCCTTAGAGGTGCCCCAGCTTTTCCCTTCTAAGTCCCAGAGAATGACTCAGCCCCAGTTGGGTCTCAGGAGATCCTTCCCCAAACTTGCACAGTGCTCTGCAGCATCAAGCCAGGGTTTGGAAACAAGAGCATCAATTTGAGGGCTGCATACGGCTGCACTGTGCCCAGGAGGGGGGAAAGCTCCTGTGCCATGATCCTGCCCTCCCCAGAGGTCCATGGAGTAAGGCAAGGGCACAGAGCTAGCTACAGCCCCCTTGGCATTTCCATGATGGCCTCTGTCTCTGTCATTGAAAGGCAGATCTGTTCCTCAGGCTCCTAGTGCAGATAAGCACCTTCAAAGCTCCATTGAGCTGTTAAGACCAGGTCCTCGGCCATAAATCAAAGCTGCTCCATAACACTTCTTTCCTCTCACCTGAGCCCTGACCTAGAGGGACCACATCTAGTGGAAAGAGGGTAATTCATTCTCCATGCTCACTCAATCCATAGGCTCTCAGCCAAGGATGCTGATTATTGCTAACCAGGGTACAGTTTTTTATCATACTGGCAGGTCAAAGAGAGCCTTAACTCATTTCACATAGAGCTCTGAATAGCCATTGCACTGTAGAAAGTTTTGGAGGGGACCAAATGGAGCTGTTCTCCATTTATCCTAATGAGGACTGTGTGCTTTGCAGCTCATTCTCCAGCACAGAAATAAACTGTCACTGACTTCTCTTCCACAACAGATTGATCTAATACAACTGCTTCAACGCACTCTGCTTGTGCAGACGGTTCCAGTGCACATTACTGTCATTTCTGATGCCCTAAAAGCTGCTGCCTTCTCCCTCCCATGCTCTAAAATGCCTTAAATGCTCTTAAAAAGTGTGGTGACACTTTTATGGGTGATGGGGCAAGGGTCATAAGCTGAATCTCTGCATGCTAAGAGATACAAATAACAGATTCTTATCTCTAAGAGGGAAGTAGGATCCCATTTCCTTTGTCAGTGGGATCCTTGCTTGTGCCTCATCATGATACAGAAAGAAAGATGAAACTTTTCTTCAGTTAAAGTTCTCTAATAGGACAGAGGATGGCACAAGTAACCACATCTCTGTCTGACAGGAGAAATCAAGCTGCAATAGAAAATGTAATCACAGAACGTCAGGGATTGGAAGAGACCTCAAGAGATCATCCAATCCCCCTGCTGGAGCAGGTACACGCAGATCAGGTCACACAGGAAGGCATCAAGATGGGGTTTGAATGTCTCCAGAGGAGACCCCACACTCTCTCTGGGCAGACTGTTCTGGTGCTCTGTTATTGTCACTGTGAAAAAGTGTTTTCTCATATTTCTGTGCAACCTCCTATGTTCCATCTTGCACCCACTGTCCATTCTCCTATCACTGGATGTCACTGAGAAGAGCCTGACTCCATCCTCCTGACACTCACCTTTAGCATATTTATAAACATGAAGTCAACCCTCAAGTCTCCTCTCTCTCCTCCAAGCCAAAGAGACCCAGCA
Source organism: Turnix velox (assembly GCA_013400935.1). Taxonomy (NCBI): domain Eukaryota; kingdom Metazoa; phylum Chordata; class Aves; order Charadriiformes; family Turnicidae; genus Turnix; species Turnix velox. The sequence continues at coordinate 233,438 of VZTY01005532.1, forward strand.
CCCTCAGCCTTTCCTCAGAAGAGAGATTTTCCAATCCCCTAACCATCTTCATGGCTCTGTGATGTGATGATGTGGAGGATGGTGGATCATATCTGCTCAGGGGGTTTCCACAAGTAGTGGCTTTACTTTGCCCTGCAATTAACACCATCCAAGGTGACATGCATTCCTGCATCAGGTGACACAGCCCTGACAGAGCAGTGTTTATTTTCTAGAATCCATTACAAAACATTGAGCCAAGCTTTGCCAGGCTATACCTGAGACCGTGACCCCAAAGTACTACAGGGTGGGAAATGAGAGGGGGATAGATTTAGACTAGACATAAGAAAGAAATTCTTTACAGGGAGGGTGGTGAAATACTGGAACAGGTTGCCCAGGGAGGTTGTGGATGCCCCATCTCTGGAGGTGTTCAAGACTAGGCTGGACAGGGCACTGGGCAGCCTGGTCTAGTGGGAGGTGTCCCTGCCTATGGCAGGGGGGTTGGAACTCGATGATCTTTAAGGTCCCTTCCAACCCAAACTATTCTATGATTCTATGATTCATCTAAAGTGCCAGGTAGCAGTGGGTGCTCACTGTGTCTGTGTGTAGCTCACCAACCAAAACCAAATGCAACTACTTTGCATTCCTGTATTCATGGTGAACTGATTTTGTGTCCAATGCTTCAATTTGGCTGCTGCTTCAATCTCCCAATGTTGGATAAATGTCTGTTTTAGAAAAACTACCTCAAAATATTAACTTTTTCTTCTCAGAGCATATTAAAGTGAGTTTCGCTTCTTTAAAGCAAAGGTCTTCCACTTTTATATTACTTGATTGTTTTATCTTATTCACTGCTGAACAAGTCAAAATGTTTTATAGCATGATGAATGGCATATACTTTGATCCAGAAAAACAGAAAAGCCACAATAACGATGCTAAATCATCCTTTTGGTTTTGAAGTAAACTAAATTAGATAAATACTTCCAGAATTACATTTTATGTTCTGCTAATACTATTGGCACAACATGAAACACACATCATTTAACTGAAAAACACAGGGTCAGTCTTTAAAACAAACAAATTCTACCCCATCATGTTTCTGCACAAAATGGCCACTTAGTCTAATTAACTACAGCTTCTGAGCATTGGTGGAAGGAGTTTTACATTTAGCAAGTTCTCTGGAGTTTAGCAAGAATGATTATTTTTTTCTTGAATTGCCATGCTTGAAGAATATTGCTGCCCATCATACGGTGTTCATTACTTCTTGGTTTCAAAAGTCTGTCATCCTCCCAGAGAACAGGAATGATTCCATATGACTTAGGTGACAAATCATAAAATGTAAAAAAAATGAATAGCTAGCAGCTGTGGGGACTCTTCCTGCTGAAAAAAAGCTTCCTCCGGTTTGGGATTTCCTCATGCTGTTGATTTTCCAAAAATGGCAGTCCAGATGTTCCAGCTGCATTGTACAGGTAGAATCTTAGAATCATAGAATGGTTTGGGTTGGAAGGGATGTTAAAGATCATCTAGTTCCCACCCCCCTGCCATGGGCAGAGACACCTCCTACTAGACCAGGTTGCTCAGTGCCTCATCCAACCTGGTCTTAAACACCTCCAGACAGAGGGGACATCCACAACCTCTCTGGGCAACCTGTTCTGCTGTTCCACCACCCTCACTATAAAGAATTTCTTTCTTATATCTACCCTGAATACACCGTCTTCTGATTTGCATCTGTAATTCCTAGTCCTTCCATCACATATCCTATTAAAAAGTCCTGCCCCTGCCTTTCTGTAGCCCCCTTCAGGTATTGAGAAGCTACTATGAGCTCCTCCTGAGCCTTCTCTTCTCCAACCAGTGCCTATGGAGAGATCTCCAAAGGGCTCCTCCTCTTTTCTTCTCCCCTTTTCCTTTTCTTTCCTTTCTTTCCTGTCTTTTTTTTTTTTCTTTTGGTCTGCAGGAGTAAAACTTGAGCACAACCAGGTGTTTTCACTTCAGAGGCTCTAATGGCAACAACAACTGTGGTGCTTGGAAGCTAACAAATTTGTTGTGTCACAATTGATAATCAACTCTAGTAAAAGAATGTCCAAATCAATTGAGCTCTAGCAAGGGCAAACTGACTGGACACAGCCAGGCTCCCAGCAAAAGTAGGCCAAGCTTGATAAATTTGCCCTTATTATAGCTATTGATGTTTAAATTTCTTCAGGGATGTTGTTACATGGGTGCCTAGTGGTGACAGAGGTACGATGACCTCCTTCGATCCTTAATCTACACCTGTTAGTTGGCTCCCTAGTTGCTTGTGAGTATACTCAAGCTTAAAGGTTAACAAAAGAAAAACAGGCCAAGTTTACGCCACTGCAGCAACGGATCAATGCAGAGTAAATAACCTTCTCTGTCTTATTTCCCCAAGCATTATTGATCCCAGTTCTTTGTTCTTTGTCATGTTTCTGTCTTCTAATCCCAGGGGACACTAAACGATCGGCTCATATTGGACATGTTAACTGGCACATTATGACAGCTACCATTTTGTCACTCAATGTGGTGCTATATATAAAGAACCTGCAGTTCAGGGGTTTCTAAGCTGCTCTCTCTCCAAAACAAGCCTCAGATATCTTTATCTTTTTCCATAATCTTCTTTTTGTTTCCTTTTTCTGCACACCCCAGCCCCTTATGTATTTTATATAGAGGTCTGCAATAACAGGTTGGGTTTTTTTTTATATTATTATTATTATTAATTGTTGCCCCTAAAATTTCCCCATCCTTAAAGATGGACAATAACCCAACAGTTAAAAATAATAGACACTTTCACGGCATTCAGTGCACGGCAGGAGTTTCAGGCAGCAGCAAATGCTGGTATCAATTCTGACCTGCCGGGGCTTGTTGTTTTTTATTTAGGAACAGGAGCCCTTTCCTTTCATTATCAAGGTTACATTTAAAGGATATTGTGCTTTCCTAAGTGTTCTCAATGGATTTCTATAGGATATTACAGATATCACTCTCTCCATACTGAGCCCAAGCTCTGTCTTTCAGCTGTGAGGATGCTCCAAGTGCCTTAGCAGCTCTGTAAACTTATCATAAAATCATAGAATAGTTTGGGTTGGAAGGGACCTTAAAGATCATCGAGTTCCAACCCCCCTGCCATAGGCAGGGACACCTCCCACTAGACCAGGCTGCCCAGTGCCCTGTCCAGCCTGGCCTTGAACACCTCCAGAGAGGGGGCATCCACAACCTNCTCCAGGCTGAACAACCCCAACTCCTTCAGCCTGTCCTCATAGGGCAGTTGCTCCAACCCTTTGATCATCTTCATGGCCCTTCTCTGGACCCTCTCCAACAGCTCAATGTCCTTCCTGTGTTGAGGGCTCCAGAACTGGACGCAATACTCCAGGTGGGGTCGAGACTATTGGATTTCTAACAAAATTAATTGGCTTTCCTTCCTTATAAATGCTTTCTCTACATGCCTATCTCTGAATAAAGACTTGCCAATAATAACTCCCACAATTATAAAGAAAAAAAAGAAGAAAAAAAGACATGAACTTGGAAGGCATGGCAACCTACTAACTGCTTATTTAGCCTTCCTCACACTTTATCTGGGACACAGAAAAAGCCTGTTTCAAAAGAAAAAGCATTTCCCTCCTGTTGCCAAAACACTTTCAGAGAGGGATCCAATCACTGGGGTGGGTGTTGCATGCATTTCTGTCACAGCCATGGAGAGTCCATCCTCTGAACAGCATCATATGGATTTAAGATTGCAAAATTCATATGGCATTTCTGGGTCTGTCTGGCATGATATAGACAGAGGGAGCATGACTACAGTTTAAAAGCAAAGAGATTTGATAGTTGGAAGGTAAATTCCTGCCTGTTTCTCTGTGTATAGCATTTCACTATATTAGCCATCACTAATCACCGTGCAAATATACTCTCTCCAGTGGACAATAATGGCATTATTACTTCCCTGCCACAGAATCTAATCTTTCTTTAAGTCACAGCTGAGTCAATCTGTTCTTTGAACAGGTATTTTTGTTAATGCAAAGGAATCCAGGGAAAAAGCTCCTGTATTCAGTTAAAACTGAATTTCAAGTTCCTTCATGTCTCCATAGCTGGTAATTAAACCACCTGACCTGCTTCTGCATTGAAGCCTGCAGGAAATTAAGCAGATAACACTCATTAGGTAGATAGGCTTTTGGGGATACTTTATTAAAAGAAAAAGAAAGAGCCCCCAACCAAACAAAAAACATTGAACTATGAATCATGGAGCAGCCTCATCACTTTGTTCTGGGGTTCACTCCCTTCTTCCCACCTATGGCAGAGTTTAGGGAAATCTTAGCAGGAACTTAGAAAGGGAACCAGAAAAAGACATTTGAAAAATTTGTCCCAGTTATTCTCAGTCATTCAAGCTGAAAACTCAACCCAAATATTTATTTTTAATGTGGAAATATATTATTTCCATATTAATCTTTCCAAGATGGCATGTTCCCACTTCTCTTTCTCTTAGGTTTTGGTTTTTTTCATGTTTTTCAGTTCAAACCACTAAAATATGCTAAAACCACATGGAACATGATGTGGTGTGTATCTAGAGAAACCTCCCATTTGATTTGCCATGGTTTTGTTTGCTTTTTTTTAATATGCTGAAAATATATCCTTAAAAGACATTTTAATCTCCATAAAACATTTGTATTTTTTGGACTTGCTGAAAAACTGAAAAATCCAGAGGTCAACCTGATTTAACAGTTAATTCATTCACTATTTGTCTTTCCAGCTGCAAATGCTTTGGGGCAAAGACCACGTCTTTTAATATCCTTGGAGTATGCTTAAAACATCATAATAAAATCTAATTATTAATAAAACTGACATGTAAATGTGAAAGATACGTTGCATGTGGGCAATATGTGTTCTTCCAGAAGAATATTTTCTTCCACATTTCCAATAAGCATGAGGGTCTTTTATGCTATTGTGGCCAAAAGCAAGAAGAGTTATGATCTTGTTATCCTTACAGGGTTGGTTGTCTACAGGATGAACATGATACACGGTTCATGTATTCAGAAGAAATTTAAGATTCATTAGAATAAAGATTTTCTTCTCTTAAGTGAGGTCCATGAGTAGTTTTCTTTCACAAAAGTGCATTTTCCCTGTCCTGCAGGTGTAAAAACTTTTGCATTCACCTAACACCATTTGGAGGGTTTGAATTTCTATTTATTACGAAGCCAGTTCACCTCTGCCTCTCAGTAGGATGTTCTGCAAAGTGATCTCACTGATACGGTGACATCACTGTGTTAAAAATAAGCCATGGTGGCATATGGGCTCTGAAAAATAATATTATTCAAAATAAAATTATATTTCCACTGTGCAAAGCACTCGGTGTGTTTGGAGTGTATATTTAACAGAGACAGCCCAAACACTCTGTTGTGAGAGAAAAAGTTGCATTTCACTATAATATTTTTATGTGGCTATAAAATACTATGGGAAAAAAAAAACAACCAAAAAACAACCCTTCCAAACGATGTCTTGTTTATTTATTAATTTCAGCTGTCAGCATAGAGTTAGTCAAATTCTCTTCAATCTGGAAGACATTCAGCTTCCTGGATCACAAATTTGGTCTCCTTTTGGAGGATGGGTCCCAAATGAGGGGTCAGATCCATGTCCCAATATTAAGAATTTCAACTCTTCACTTTTTTTTTTGTTATTGCTAGACCAACACTTGCCAAACTGGTAGATGTGGGTGCAGGTTATTTAAAGCATGCTGTGATGAGCAGCTGAAGGCAAGTTCTTCTAAAGGTGCTTTGGTGGGAGGGTTTTTTTGCTTTCTTTTGTTGTTTTCTCAATCTGCCCTTTGCCCCTTCATAGTGCAATCTCATGCTCCAAATAGGGAACAGCAGCCAATTCTACAGTTTCATGCCATTTGAGCTTTGATAGGGCAGACAGTAATATTCTCAGAAATCTTCAGGGAATACGACTTGGCAGCCTAGATTCTCTCTTAGAAAGGGACAAGGCTCACAAAGATCTAAAAAGTCTCCCAAAGCTGGTTAGCAGACTAAGTGCTCCACTAAGTTAAGACAGGGGAAAAGGACATGTTTGTTGTTCTAAATCACACAAGCAATTTCAGAATGTATCCATTGTTGTGTTTTGGGCTGGTTTATTTTGCTTTAATTTCTGGAGAATGAGCTAGAGGATTCTTGGTTTCCTTCAGGAAGTGCTGGGGAGTCCAGCCGACCTTGGAAATGCTGATTTCAGTTTTCCACTGGTAAGTGGGTCATTAGATAAATGAAGAGCCAGAAGCTCTTAATGTTGTCAGGAAAGACACTTAGCTTCTTCTCATTGGAGGCCAAGTGTGTTCAGGAGAACATACTTCTGATTTTCCTGGTTGAAATGATGAGATATTTTCACAGCCCTCAGTTGGGATAAACTGATGTTATGCCACAGATTTGGGCTGATTTGGTCTACCCAGAAAACTGATCCAAGGTCTGAGCTTAATTAAGAAAAATGTAGATATTTAAGATAAATTTCTTTCTGGAGTGTGTATGTATGTGTATGCATATGTACAAACTTGGCTGATTTGAGCTATTGAGCTATTGGAGAGGGTCCAGAGAAGGGCCACGAAGATGATCAAAGGGTTGGAGCAACTGCCCTATGAGGACAGGCTGAAGGAGTTGGGGTTGTTCAACCTGGAGAAGAGAAGGCTCAGAGGGGACCTCAGAGTAACTTATCAGTACCTGAGGAGGTCCTACAGAAAGGCAGGGGAAGGAATTTTTAACATAATATTGGATGGGAGGACTAGAAACAATGGATATAAATTAGAGGGGGATAGATTTAGACTAGACATAAGAAAGAAATTCTTTACAGTGAGGGTGGTGAAATACTGGAACAGGTTGCCCAGGGAGATTGTGGATGCCCCATCTCTGGAGGTGNCTGGAGATTATAATGACATTATGAGTAATATTCCTTCTTTCCTCTGTTCTTAAAAAGGACATTGTTGTAAATAAAGCTGTTAGGTTGTTCAGGAGATTTACCTCCTTCCCTCTCAGGCACACCACAACCTCTTCCAATAATACAAAGGTTATATTAGTCTAAAAAGTCACTCTTGACCTTGATGTGTATTTTGTCAAGGGCCAGAATANTTGACCTTGATGTGTATTTTGTCAAGGGCCAGAATACAGAGAAATCAGGGGCAATGTGAGGAAGGGTCAAACTGAGCATGATTTCTTTGCCGTCCTGTAACATACAAATTGGGATTGTTAGAACCAACAGCCGCCAATGAACCAGATTATTCATAACACTTCACAGTTTTCTCATGGAAGCTGACAAATGTGCCTTGCCTAAACACATTTTGTTAATTCGTTGGGGTTTTGCTATGAATACAGCTCAATAATTTCAGAGCATTTTCCTGACAGTAATGAGTGGTGCTTTGGAGCTTCCCTAGGATGCACATTCCTACTGTTTTGCTCATTTTATGGATGGGGAAGCTGAGGCACAAAAGGGGATGAAAAAGATTGAGCAGGGGGCAATGGAAATGAAAGAACTCCTTATAATTTTCAATTACAACCCCATATCCTAGCAAAAATCTCCAAAACCCCATACTAATCTGATTCCTCATTTGACTAAATCATGATAGTCTGGAGAAGAATTATTTGATTTAATTAAAACATGGCAAAGTATTTTTGTATTGCTTAGTGAATCTTTAGATGCTAGAAACCTTTGGGCCATTTGTTTGATCTTCATATTTAAACATGATTTTAACAGCAACAGTTCACCCATGGCACTAAGAGACATCAGTTGCAGAAAAACACACTAATACGGACCAGAGTTGAATTAAACTGTGTTGATGGAGATAACCAGTTGCATATGTTTTTAGTTAGCAGGAGCCAAATCAGATAACCACCATACAGAAACACTGGGCCTGATGGATTTTTTATTTTTTTAATTTTTTTTTTCTGGGAAAAGACTGGATTGCAGCCTAAGTCGTGGTTACTGCTCTCATCTGCTTACACTCAGGAATCAGGAAAATGAAATTCTGGATAAAGTGAAAAGGTGACTAGAGAGGAAGGAAGAGCAAAGTATGTGAAGGGTAAAGACATAAACATTGTCACTGTTCTCCTCGTGTTACCAGACAAGGACCTTCTATTGATTTCTCCGGGCATGCTTGCACTTCCTTCCTCCAGTGACTAATGATACACCCTTTGGGTTATGATGACACTGCATTTCATAGGCCTGCAGGTCGAATACCTGATGTATTCTCTGCCTGGCTCCTACTTTAAGTCATTGTCCTATCCCTGGCCAAGCTCTTCTCAAACGTGAGGCAAATAAGAAAGGGAGATAATTTACGTTGCGCATCCTGGGATGGAAAATAAAAGGCAACTCTTCAAGTAGGTTCAGACATAGGTGAATATTATCTGAAGCCTCATTTCCAGTCTGAGGCACAGCATCAAGTCTGGTGTCTTTAATGTTTTTCTGACAACAGTTTCCAGAATCCTGTTTCCTTCTGCAGGAGCCCCAAAGTGCTTATGTGTTAGGCACACATTTCCTCGCCCACCTCTGCGTTGGAACACAGATTTGTTTTAACTTTGATTAACAATCCTCCACAAAATTTTAAAGAAAGAAGTGACTGATTCTTCTCTCACTTTCAGTAAATTAGGAATAATTCCCCTCTCCCTCCCACCCCTAGGCCACGGAGTTAACATAAATAATGTAAAACTGGTGAAGGTGACAGAAGAGTTAGGCTAAAAATGAAGAAGCCGACTGCCTTCAACACAGAGAATATGGGGTGCAAATTATATCTCGGTCTGTTTAATTGCCAGGCAAAATGTGGGACAAGAACTCTTGGGTGCTCCCAGTCACCAGCAATATGAAGCATTTGTTATAAGTAGCCCATAATAGCTGCTCTGGCCAACCTCCTTCTCATGTTCAAGAAGTAAAAACAGCAGGAGATTTTTGAAAGCGTGAAGAATTAAGCATCCGACTTTCAGCTACTTTTAACAAAAGTTTGTCCTGTCACAACCTTGTGTGCCTTTGAACATATCAACCTATATTCCACCAGCAAACTAGCTTTTGCATAATGAACTAGCTTCCCCAGTAACCACCTGGAAAACCACTAACATCACCAGTGAGGAATTCAAAGTAATGGAAAGTAACCTTGAAATTACTGATTTGAGAAAAAAAAAAGTTTTTCTTAATATCCGACAGTGTTTCTGCCATCTGGGGAGAATGATACTTTTGAGAAGCCAGAGATCCCATTATTTAATGTGCAAAATTTAGGATGTCAATCATATAGCTAAATAGCTCATGTTTATAAGAGAATGTAGCTGAGAGACTTTTCTTGAGTGTCTCGTGATGTAAATGGAAATTACTGGTCCAGAGACTGAATTTACATAAAATTTCCACTTTCTCAAGAGACTGTGGTGACTTCAAAGAACCTTAGAGGGCGTAGAAATACATTCCTAAAAGCCTAAAAAAACACATGATATTGAGAAGCCTCAAAAATTCTTCCACAATTTGCTATTCTTACAGAATACTTAGTACAGATAACAGTAAGTGAAGACACACTGTGTCTCACCTTTCTTTGGTTCTAAATCCAGAGGAGAGAACTATTTTGTAGCTGTAGTCTAGAGAGCTGCCTTTGGTTCAACAGCAGGCTACAAACATTTTCTTCTTGGGTTGCATAGTATTTATCCTGGGTTTTGCCAGATGTTGACAGGAGAGGCTGATAGTTNAGAATACTTAGTACAGATAACAGTAAGTGCAGACACTGTGTTTCACCTTTCTTTGGTTCTAAATCCCCCACAGAGGAGAGAACTATTTTGTAGCTGTAGTCTAGAGAGCTGCCTTTGGTTCAGCAGCAGGCTACAAACATTTTCTTCTTGGGTTGCATAGTATTTATCCTGGGTTTTGCCAGATGTTGACAGGAGAGGCTGATAGTTAAACCTTCATCGTGTTTAATCATTGTTCTGGTCACTAGTTAAGGAGGTGCATGTCCTTCCTCCTTTTCCCCATCTGCCCAAAATTCATTGGCTATGAGCAAAAAAGGTCTGGAATCTAAGCATCATGGTCCCAGCTGTGAGCCTTGGCAGTCTTAAAAAGCATCAGTTTGGCTGGACATCACAAATATGGTTTCAAGGGAAAGGGACAAGCATGGACAAGGACAGGAAGGGAGCAGAGGAACTTCCCAGACACTGCTCTGGATGCTGAGTGGGAGATAACAGAGACTGCTAAAGCAGACCACCTGCACATGTCAAATTCTGCTTGCATCCCAGGCACTGCTGGAATGGGCAAAGTTATTTCAAGTGGTGAGAAGTCAAGGCTGGGCATCAGGAGCACTTGCTTGGGCTGCATCCCCTCCTGTCAGCAAGGCCTGTCTTCTTACCCAGCCAGCAACAGCCACATTAGCTGCTGGTGCTGCTGCTTCCAAAGCAGGAAGGTGCCTGAAGCCAAAAGTCTCAGGAGATAAGAAAATTAATAAACAGAAAAAAAGACCTCTTTTCTTTGTGCCTACATGCAGCCAAATTTGACTGGAGGAGTACACTGCTGGAAGTTTAATGAAAATAGTTAGTTGGGCTGAGGCTAGGGAGGATTTGCTCCAGTGATACATAATCCCATCAAAATACCCTGCCAGAAACCTATAAAAGCAAGACACAAATTGGAAGGCAATTTCTTAATTTTGTTGTTCCTGGAACTAGGGGGTTTGGGTTTTTTTCTTCAGTTTCATTCATTTTTGGCTTGTGTGGCCACCAATAGGAGGTGCAGGATGGATGCTTTAAACGTGGTATTTCAGTGCAGAGATACATTGTGCCAGCTGATAGAGAAATACATACAGACACAGGGAATTCCTCAGCTGACTGCTAGTTACAGAAATATTATTCAAGAGCCAAAATTATGTGATCCTGCTTGGAACAAAAAGACCATGAAAAGCAGCAAGAATTTTCCTCCATTGAGGATCTGGAAATCTATCCCATCTCACAAGAACCAACAGACTTCTTGAGTAACTGCTGTGATTTTTTAAGTGAAACATATGATAGAAATGGAAACCTTAATCAAGTTTCCTCAGCTTCCTAATTATTCATTCTTTGCTTTTTCTTCTGTGCTTTGCCTGACAATTGAATGTGGCAGCGACATAAATCTGGGAGGTTTGTGCTGTTTTCAACAAGCTCTTAAAACATCTTTTTCTATATAGCCACACAGATTAAAATAAGAAAGAAAGGATGTCAGCCATATGATAACAATGAGGAATGGCTGGACAGAGGACCTGACTCTTTAAAATGAGTATATTTATCCCACAGTTGATGAATTACTAGGGATTTTAATTGTAAAACTCTGGGCTATTGCCACATTTCACAGACTAGGATCAGCAGCTATTTCATCTACCTGTAATTTTATTTCTTTACCAAGAGCCTGATCATGAGAAACAATAACTGTCAGCAGTGCTAATTCCCACAGGACTTTGAAGATTTGCTCAGACTAACTACTGATCCATCCAATAACTCTCAGGATCAGCCTCCACCTGTCCCACTCTGAGATGTAATGTTGCTGTAGACTGTAACTGTTTACAGAAATGGGAGCCTTCAATAGATGGGTGTATGAAATCATTCCTATTCCTCCACAGTAGTTTGTAAAGTTTCCAAAGGGCTTTCCAGGCTTTCTGGATGAAAACCACTATATAAATGCAGGATGCCATTATTATTTATTGTTTCAGTTTGACAGAAAGATGGAGGGTTTCATTTTGACTTCATATTTCCATCTCCTCTCCACTTTGCCTTTGTTTCATAACTTTCTGACACGCAGAATTTTCCTTTGTATTTCTTCCAAGCTGTTAATTCAGGGAGGCTGGAAATGCTGCAGCCACAAAGAACTGTTAAATTAGTGCAATTTTAAATTATTATTTGTTTGCTTATCACATAGGTGATCATTCTGAGGACCCTAAGCCTCAGTGTCTTGTGTCTGCAAAGAGCTGGTTCAGGGTATTCCAGAATGGATCAAGAAATCCATTTATGACCATTTCTCAAAGAACTTTACAAATAGGGAACTTTTTTTTCACAGTTTTACATTCCTGCTTACCTTGGACTCTAGAAATACTATTTTATACTACTTTGAAACGGGTTTCTTTTCTAATGTCTGTAGCAGTTAATTTTCTCTGCTTCAGTGAAGGGCAGAGGATTGGAAACAGGAATATCACCTGCTGTAAATTTGAATCCTGCTGAGTTTATCTATATTTGAAAGGTAAGTTGTCTACCTCAGTATTTTCTGTTACCTCTCTCCCAGATACTTCCTTCCTTGTCGTTCATCCCATTCATTGTGATCATAGAATCATAGAAAGGTTTGCATTGGAAGGGACCTTAAAGATTGTCTAGTTCCAATCCCCCTGCCATGGGCAGGGACACCTCCCACTACACCAGGTTGCTCAATGCCCTCATCCAGCCTGGCCTTAAAACATTTCCAGGGAGGGGCCATCCACAACCTCTCTAGGCAACCTCTTCCACTGTCTCACCACCCTCACAGTAAAGAATTTCTTTCCTCTCTCCAGCCTAAATATCCCTTCTTCCAGTTTGCATCCATTACTCCTAGTCCTGCCATCCTATAACCTGTTAAAAAGTCCTACTCCAGCCTTTCTGTAGGCCCCCTTCAGATATTGATAAGCTACTCTGAGGTCCTCCCTGAGCCTTCCCTTCTTCAGGCTGAGCAACCCTAGTTCCTTCAGCCTGTCCTTGTAAAGGAGGGAATCCTACTGAATAATTATGATGTGCAAAATTATCTCTTCATAAATATCAAATTTCCTAAGTTTTACAACGGCAAATGTTTCTACCTTGAGTAATCCATAGCCCACAGGAAAGAACTGCAATGGCTCTTCTTCTGCTTGAGCCATCTGAAGTGGAACTTTCAACTCACTATCATTTGAAAGAACCTTTAGGAGAACAGTGGATGAGAGACTCAGCTCTCATCCCATTACCAGCTTTATTTAATCTAAAATGCCTCTGAGAGAGCGAGATTCCCTTATCTTTGAGTTGTGCAAACACAACACTGCACATTGATACAAGATCTGTTGTGAACTGTGTAGAAAAGCTGGTGGTGAGTGGAATCCTAAGTATGTGCATCCAGCTGGTACAGCAGGACTGAAAATGATGGCTGTGGTCTATCACTGTGTCCCAGCTCCTGAAGGAGAAGACAACACCTTTTGCAGGGCACAGAAAGGAGAGAAGCAGAGAACTAGTTTGATTGATCTCAGAACTGCATTAATGCCACTAATACCTTTAACACATTAAAAAAATAAATTCAAGAAAGGGTGTGTGTGCTGTTTGACATGTTTTGGTGTCATGAGATCTCCAAAATGCTAATATAGTTTTGCTGTTGTTTTAATCATAATTGCTCCAGTGTCAAATGAGATTGTAATGAGAAGTAGAGTTGTTAGAGAAAGTTCATAATTTTTGGAAGGTCTGTGAGATAGTGTCAAATAACAAGTTTTTCTCCCCATGTTTTTTCCCACTTTTGCAGCTGCCTCTTCATTTCCTGGTTTGGAGACTGACTCAGAAAAGAACACATTAAGCATTAAAATTAGCTGAAAAATAAAGGGTGGAGATGTGAAAAATGCCAGGAACTTTGCATTCTATTTTTCATGAGCTTCCAAACTTTTTTCAATGTTTCTTAATAGTCTTGTTTATTACTAATTTTCCCTGTTACTTTTAGAGGACATTTTGGAAGAAAAGAGGCCTAAATATTGCAGACAAGCAGCCTAATGACTTGCAGAGTACAGACCAACTGAAAATTTTAATTCCAGATGTTCCAGAGACCTCTGATAAGGCAGAACCTGGAGTTTCATAATTCTTCTTGCTAACAACTATTGACAACAGAATAGAGCCTAAGATTATGTAAAATTGTACACTAAACTTCTATGGCCTATTCTTTAGTATATATTTGTGTGCCAATATTGGCACAGAATGTGTTTGATGTGGGCTGTAAGGCCACTTTCCCTTCAAGACCACACTGTGATGCTTTCTGTTGATGATCATTCATGTAAGTCACATATATCACAGTCTACACTCATCTTTGCAGACCAAAATAGGAGTAATTTACAGGAGATTATTTGTACTACTTGTCTTTCCACTTCTACTCCAGGATCTACAAAGTACATTTAATGTTAAAATTGGCCTTTTCTGCTGAGGAATTCTGGTTTTGCTTGATTTCACTGTGAGCCAACTCGGAGCTCCTGAGCTCTACCATAGGGCAATGAAAAGTCTAGCTCTTGCTCACTTTCAGATTCTTAAAAGACACACTCAAGTTCAGAGATCATAGAATCATAGAATCATAGAATAGTTTGGGTTGGAAGGGACCTTAAAGATCATCGAGTTCCAACCCCCCTGCCATAGGCAGGGACACCTCCCACTAGACCAGGCTGCCCAGTGCCCTGTCCAGCCTAGTCTTGAACACCTCCAGAGATGGGGCATCCACAACCTCCCTGGGCAACCTGTTCCAGTATTTCACCACCCTCACTGTAAAGAATTTCTTTCTTATGTCTAGTCTCTGGCTGTTAGGACAGAGGGATGGTGCCAGAGAGGAAACCAGCTCTGAGGATCGTTGTGGGAATTTAATTCATTTTCTAGATGTGCCCACCTTTCTCCCAGAGGACTGAGGGCTACCAGAATCCCATTCACTTCAGTCCCACTCCCTTGGGTTTCATTAAATGCATCCAGACCTCAGATGAGCAGGCCCAAGAAGGGTAAAACAAAAAACCAAATCAAATCCATGTGTTGGGATGCAGAGAGCAGAGTTTTTGAGCTCTGAAAGTGAGGATTGACCTTGGGAGAAAATACGACAGTACTTGTTGGAATGAAGCCGTGTGAGCAAACTGTGCCAGGAACAAGATCTAACAGAAACAAAAAGGACACCTGGTATTTGTGTAAGATAACGGGGATGTTTTGTCAGTAGGCCCTAGGATGGAAAACAACTGCTTGCTGCTATAAAAAACACACTGTAGCTCAATAAAGCAGGTATACTGATTCATATTGAATAGCGTGGAGTCCATTTCTCTCCTCATCCATGTGCTAATGTGTCAGTAGAGCAACAAAGGTGAAAAAAGAGAATATTTGTTTCAGTATTTCTAAGATGAGAAGATCAGCCCGGGGAGTATTTAAATACCATCCTCCAACTGCTCCCTCTGCTGCCCACAAGACAGTTAAGAGGGTAGCCAGGAAAGCTGCGTGGTCTCTGAATGGCTTGCCCAGGTGGGCCCTGCATCCCTCTTCCTCGCTCTGCTCTCAGCATTAGAGATTCCGACAGTTACTAGATAAAGTTAAAGACTCATGTAGTGATCTTCACACTAATTGGACTGTAATGTATAGCCTCGGTCAAGCAAATCTCTCCCAGCACTCCTCTCCACAGACGGCAATCAAGCCATTTACAGAAGATGCATCGGCTGCTGGGACCCTGGAGTAACCTTAAACTGCACTGGCCTTTTAGCAGAAAACACAATTAATTTTGATACTGAAGGGCAATTAGGACTGGGGTTAAAATAAAAAATCTTCTGAACAGAGAATGTCAAAGACTGGGAAGGAAACTATTTCCCTTGTACACAGCGTGTTGAAGGTCTGTAAGCACAGCAACTGTCAGCTCGTGTTAATTCAGATCACTTTTAACCCCCCATTTCAATAGAAGAAATGGAAATTCAGATTAATAAGCACTGTGCTCAAACCCCACTAAGAAGGATTGCCATTTCCTTTAAGTCTTTGCTGCCAGAGTGAGCACAGCTTCTTCTCGTTCTTGCTGGGGAAACCTGCTTTAGATCTCAGAATTTAGTGAAGCAACCAAATGCATTTACTCAGTTCCATTTCATTTCCAAAAGAAAATGGTCTCCTAGCTGACACTCTGCAGATCACAGCTTAGAGCAAATAATTTCTACAACTCCATAAACTTCTCTTGAGAAGCCAGATGGTGTTCAGAGCAACATGCATTTACATGCACCTACATGCCCCAACACATATGAAAGGCAGCCAAAATTTTGGCCTCACCTATGCAAATTATGAAACTCCATGTCATTCTCCACAACTCAAGCAAATTCATCAGTTTGTTGGTTGTGTTTTGTTTTGTTTTTTTTATTCTGCTCCCAGACCAACCAACTGAGCTCTCAGCTGAAGTTCTTGGCTGTCACTGGCAAAAGCCAAGCACCAGAAAAGCCATGCTAGCACAGTGAAAATTTTAATTGCCTATTTTCTTTAAGAACTAAAGATAAAAAAAGATTGTTTGAGATTCATATGGGAAATCCTGATCCAGCAGCATTTAATAGGCAAAGATCCCATGGGATCAGCCAATAGCTGTTAGTGAAGATATTTAGGGGAAGAAATATTGAGTGAAACTCAGTATTTCTTGAACTCTTCATATTTGTCAGTGACATCCCAAGAAAATGTGGACAGCTTCAGTTCAGATCTCAGAAAATAATGCCAGTATATGGGAAAGCCACAAGAGAGGTTTTAAGAAGTTTTACCCCCAGGTGGTACCCATGAGGAAAGGTCAGAACTACTCTTGCGAATAATCTATTCAGAATCTGTTTCACTCTGGCCAGTGACTCCCAGATTCTGATCTTAATATTGCTGGGTTTTGGCCCTTTCTCTGAATGCAGACCTCACTTTGCCCATCTGGGAAAATGCCTGACCTCCAGGGACTTAAGAGATGTCTGAGGCTCACCATGAGAGGGTTCCCCATGATAGTCTTGATGGGGGTTACTAACATTTTAGTTCAATTCATGTTGCTGTCAGTGGGTAGTGACCAGAGTCTGTTTATATGTGAATTAGCTTTTTAAGAGTTTGTCAGAGAGCCCAAAGCTCATGTCAAGTGTTTCTTGCACAGCTTGAACAAATCTCAGTCTTTAAATACCAAGAGAATATTTCCAGGTATGCAGGCACATAGTGGCTGGAAGGAGATGGGGGAGGGTGAGAAGGAGTCTTTATGTAGCTAGAAAAAAATCAAGATGCTATTTCCCTTGATGCTATTGAAAAAGCTCATTTTTCTTTGCCTTTCCAGGTTCCTTTTTCCATTTACAGGGCTCTCCAATCTGCAGTGAACTGTTTTCACATCAGAGACTCCGGCTGCCATCCCACAAGCTGTCCTTGGGAAACCACTAACCGATGTTAGATTTACACAGTGGGTAGTTTCTAGATATGTTTTTCTTAAAAGCAGCATCAGCGGGGAATGTCTCAGTGGCAAAAATGGCACAAGAAGCACTAGCAGCCAACAGAACATCTGAGGAGTTCACGGGGTTAAATTCTGTTGTTTTCCAGGGATTGATTCAATCTTTGTTTTGTCAAACTGTTTAAGTTCCAGGGCCTCATTCCCACCAGCTATGAGGAAGGGTAAGGATCCAAGAGTAAACTCACTTGGGCCTTTTAAGTACAACATGATTCATATTTGTGTGCAGCCTCTGTCATGGGCTGTGCACAGCCCACTGCCAGAATCCATGTCACCCTCTCAATCTTGTGCTGGAGGGGGCAGGTGGACAAGATAACTTAATAGCTCTTACTCATTTGGAATTTCTCTGGTTATGGGGTAGGTCACCTTGCTCAGTGAGAGAAGGAAAGCATTTAAATCTTCAGCCCAAACTCAAGCTCCGATGTAAGCAAGCTTCACAGGAGCTGAACTTGTATTTCTCCTCTTGTATTCTTGCAATTTCTTGACACATCCCTTTACATAAGTGAGATGTGAGGGTTCCAGTGGTAATGAAATTATAATCCACTAGGTTCATACAACTGACATGAAAGTGAAAACTCTGACTTGAATGAGCAGATTCAAGCTTTCTCTGACAGGAGCAGATCTAGTCTCTGCAAAGCACATGACTCTGTGTTGGAACCTGATTTTTCTTAGGTTCCCATGTCCCCAGAGATGAGGGGCAGCATTGCAGAGCGCATCCCACTTCTCCACATGAGCTATTCCCACCCGATCCTGCAGAGTTCTGGTGTGCCAAGCAAAGAATGGAGACAAACTCCTTGATTTCTAGGTCAGGGCAGGTAGCAGCAAAGTCTGAAAACTGTCAAGGATAAGATTTTCCACAGTATATTATCATTTCCCTTTCTAGAGAAATATGGAATTCGATGTGTGACACTGGATGAGAGAACAAATAAACACCTATGTTTGAAAATAGCTAGCATCAAATGCTATAAAGGAATCAGCAAATTCTCTAACTGAATCTAAGGGTTTGACATACTTGTACCCTGTAATTTTATACCCTGAAGCACATGAGAGTCCAAAATACTATTTAAATGTTGGGGTTTGTGTTTTGAGGGTTTTTTTCCCACAAACCTTCCTATGGTGATACCTAGCTGTTCTAGTTGCTGTACAGACATCATCATGTATTTGCATGCCAAAATGGGAAAGAAAATGCAAAACATTCCCAGACTTTTGAAGCTCAGACTGAACCAACTTAAAACATAATCATAAAAACAATATTGCCACATGGGCATTTTTCACAGACAAAACAAATCACTGTGTGTCTCTTTGCTGTAAAAAATTCAGAGTTGCCATTTTTGCACCAACTTCATTAATAAACAAGACTTTTGTCACACTTTTAATCCAAAGAAGGGAAATCACCTAAAACCTCTATTTAATTAACCTTTACAGCCCCCTTGCGAGCATGGCATTATTATCTCCATTTCACAAATGGGCACATTGAAACACAATGAGCTTAAGTGACTTCCTTACAAGTAAAACTACATAGCAGGTCAATGGCAAAGCTTGGAATAGATCCCGAGTCTCCTGGGCCCTGGTCCCATGTTTTAAGTACTACAAACCTTCTCTTCTTAAAATGGGTGAGTATTCAGATCTCATTTTTTATTTTATTGAGCTTACGCTGCTCACATCTAGGATAAAACTCTAAAAAGCATCTAAAAAATGCTGTGCAATTTCAGCATCTAAAAGAGCGTCTAAGAAGGAGAAACAAGCTCTTTTCGTTCTGTTTAAGGGCTGTACACAAATGTCTCTGGTGGAAAATAAGGAGTCTTTAAGAATGATGTGTGACTTCTAGTGATGGAGCCTGGGTTAGCAAGGGTATTTATTTTTCCCTTCATTAAGAAACAACTTATCATTCCAGTAAAGGAGCTGTTAATGAGTTTGTTCACACTCGCTGAGAAATGACTGCAGGATACTCCTCAGAGAACTTACTCTGAATGCATACATAAACCAGCCGGAGCTCGAGGTACAACCAACAGCCTGCGGAGAGGAAATGCTTTTGGTATTTTGCCTTTCCAGTTATTCACCTCTTTGTTTGTTTTTCCTCCACCTCCACTTCCATTTAACAGATCTGGGAGGAAACAGGTTGGGATGTACATTCCTGAACTACCGTCGGCCTCGCATGAGGGGCACAGCATCAGCATGGAACTGCTGGTTGGATAACTAATGGGGAACAGGGGAAGATCCAACTGTCTACAACTCACCCACAAAGCCAAGATCTACTGCCCAAACCATCAGGAGAAGGAGACACACAAGTTACCCACTGCATCCTGTGCCGTGGCCCTTCATACTTGGCATGGGATGGCCGCCCTTCACAGCCCCACTCTGAAAAGCATCCATCTCCACCCAAGAAAAGGCCACTGGGGCTGTGTTCTAGCAGCATGAACTGGGATATATCCACCCTCTGACAGAGCAGGAGGGTGGCAGAGAAGTTTTATTCTGCATGTGCTTTCACTGTGGCCTCAGGCTGCTGGCTCAGAGCCAGCACAGTCCTGCACTGGGCAAAGTTTGGGATTCCCCAGTGCTGGAAAACATTCTCCTGGCACCATTTCAGATACTTACCCTTTTGACGTTACAGTTTTTGAATGTGGGTTAGCACATAATCAGACTGTGCAATGCTAGAAGAGAATTACCAAACAAACGAGAGGCAGCTTGCCCACATTGCCCACTCTCTGGGCAGCTCAGAGATGATCCTCAAATTGTTCCTAAAGTCTTCAATTTTGTTTCCAAGAAAACTGGATGTCTGTGTCTGGACTATATATATATATGAGTGCATATATATCATCTCTCCTGACTGTCCACCTATTGTCCTCCTGTTCTTTTTGTCAGCTGTTTTGAGAAGTATTTCCGATCCAGCAGCATGAATAATTGCTGGGGTTTCTTGTTTGTTTGATAAAATACGGATAACAAATGGCAGCATTTGCTCTTCAAACTCCACTCCTACCCCAAAGAAGGCCCACCCTGACCTCCAAAATGAAATCAGTAACTTCACTCCTCTTCATTTCCTCATCCTGTGTCTAAAAGCAGGGGGAAGTGGGATCGACCTTTTGCACATAATGTGACACACGACACGCAGGGCCGGAAGGCAGAAAGTCATTTCAACAAAAGGCTGGAGTTCTGGGTTAGGTAAATTCAGGAAAAAAGAGAGATAGGAAATGGCAGTAATGTTGCCAATAGATTAAGAAGATCCTGACACCAGCCAGGGTGTGAAATATGAGGTTGTTTCTAACAAGGAATGAGTTAAAAACTTCAGCTTGCTTTGAAATAAATGACACCAAAGACATTTACCAAAGAAGGTTTTTTTGGGGGGGGAGATGAAAAGGCTTTTTTTTCTTCAGGGGAGCTAATCTCCAAGGAAAGCATCTTATTTAATGTACAGGACAGCCAGGTAAGACAGCCAGAGGGCTCACCCTGTCAGATGGCATGACCCCAGGAAGAGTTGTGCCACTTGTACCTTGTACTCCTGGCCAGTTAAACGCCCTATGTTCACATTGTTTAGCACATTTCTAAGCACATGCACCGCTGGTTTCACTTGAGTGCCACACACTGTTCAGGTATACATCTCTATTTTCATTGTTACCTGTTTCTAGAAGACCTCAGAGGTAACCTCCTTATTCAAAGAGCCTTTGATGTACCAAACAGTCTCTCTTTGACACTACAGAGTGGCACAAGATGCCTACACTGATGAAGGAACTCTTTGAGGACTCAGAGCACTGCTGTTCTGGTCTTGCAGTCCCTGTGCCATGCAGCCTGTGGGCAACAGGAACAAATAAAAACTTTGGAGAAATGACATAGGAAAGGGCCATCCTCAGCAATGTCTCCTAATTGCCTGTGAGCAAACCCCATGGTGACCGGCCACTCACACCAGAAAGGTCTGCAGAGGAGCCAGTGGCTGGTGGCAGAGTTGGCCTCTCCTGTGATTCCTCCTCATACTTTTTTCAGTTTGAGCTGTAAATAGCACAGCAATATCCTTTACTAACTACTTTGGCAGGTCCTTGACTGAATCAGGAAGTTCAGAGGTAGACTGAAAGGAAGGGAAAAAAAACCACCACAACCCTAACAAAAATCCTGGGATCCATATCTCTTGTTTTTTTTCCTGAGACTTTAAATATTGCTTGACATGAGCTTGATTTGTGTTGTTGGCAAAGGGTTAAAGTTCTCACTTTCACAGAAGTAGGTAGATGTACTATTAAAGGCAATGACACTTTTGTTATAAGCACCAATGAAAGCAGGATCCAGCTCTTCATCTCCCATCTACCTCCTGATAGTCCTGCAGATCCTGAGAAAATATAGGTTCATTTTTACTGTTTTGCTACATTGTCCTTGGACCCCATCTGCATCCTCTATCTGAATTAAAATGAACCCTCCTTTCTTTATCCTCCCCCTGACTTCATTCCCACTGACCCTCTCTATTCAGCTGATCTCATATAAGAGTAAGTGCATTTTATTTCTTTTATGACTTTTTCTTCTACAAGAAACTCCTGGTCCTTCCAACCTCAGGCCACGTGTGACATTCCGTCCCCATCAAAAATCAGATCATTCCTTCAAAATAAGAACTGGCACGGGGTCAAAGTCCTGAAGATGAAAGGAAGGGTTAAGTTTACTTTCAATATTGGAGGAGGGTTCGGAAATAAATGTCGAGGTTAAAAAGTCCAGATGGTAATTCAACTGTATCCCTGCTATAAACATGATTTGATTTATGGGAACCACTAATGGTATCTCAGTTTAGATCTGGATGGCTTTGCTTTCTCTCATATGTGGCTTTAAATTCATCAGATTTTTTTTCATTCCCACCATGAATCTTTCACTACAAAGAGATACTCCTACCAAGAATTTGGGAGTTCTTTAAAAACCAGCAATGGATAAAAGTTAACAATCCTAATCCATGCAAATTACTGTCTGGTGCCTTTATTTATAATCCCAAGCGGATGTGCTTATTCAAAGCACTCTAACAGAGCTTTGACAAGTTCAGTCTTACAGAACTGTATCTCCTATTGCTGTTTTCCCTCTCCTGTCCTTTGGGGATCAAACTGAATCAGTTTTCACTTTTTTTCTGACGTTGCGATTATTAGGTTTCTCAGTTTTGTCAGAAAAATCCATCAGAAATGTTTATCTCATGGGGCAAATAGCAATGGAACAGCATGTTTATCACTTCGAGGGCCATAATCTACAGGCAGCAATGGCCCCAATCTGGTTTGTTTTAAAACACAGAGGCTGAAAAAGAAAAATGCCCGTGTCTGAAATGTGTGATGGAGATGTGCAGAACTGCATTAGCCCTGACACCCATTTCTTTATGTCTCTATATTTCGGCTGTCAGTCACTACATATATGTTGCCTGAAGTCCTTACAGTTTACTGCTCCCATCCTTACAGAAAACAAAACAGTTGGCCTCAACCATTAATGCCTGAAGAAAGGTAGGTTTTCATGGTGGACTTTGCAGAAACCTGTGCCCCCAAAGTAGTTACTCTAAATTGCAGGCTCCTTTGGGAGGCAAGTCAGACTTAGGAACTGCTATTGTAGATGGCCTCTGTATTACTGCATTCATGTTCTGTCTGAGTACCCAGTTTAACACACCTAAGCTGTAGATAAATGTCCATTTTTAAAGCTATCCAAACAAGCAGAATAATAAGTAGATCAATGTTTACAGGGTACATTTTTTTTTTCCCTTTAAGCATGCCATAGAGAAATAACACAGAGTGCAGCACACAGTGAAAAATGAAGAGTGTCTTAGGAATACCCCAGCCCCATTTGTTGGATTAACGCATAATGAAAGAGTAACCAGGTATTGAGGATCTGAGTTTTACAAGGATTTATAGATGCATTGATTGGCTCTGAATCGTCTATGTCTCCAAAGACCTTCAACACACTTCTACCTAACCATCAACATTTCTTCTAAACTCCTCAGACTAAGAGATTATTGGAGCAAAAGAGAGTACAGAAACCACACAAGGCAGATAGCAACTTATTCCCCTATTGTATCACATCACCCAAATGATGTGGTCACTACAGGGAACAGCAGAAAATAAAAATGACAGGACAGGACAGGATAAGAAACAGACATTTCAGCCAAGTTGTTCTTATAGAAACCTCTCAACAGGCTGGAGAGAAACCAGTACATAAACTGGAGTTTTTGGGCAACTTAAGCATGATGCTTTTCAGGACCTGTAGTCAAACTTGTATGGTGGTTCTCTGTAGAAGTCTGCATTCATCTCCAGCTGTGGCACTGATCTGCTGTATGGTATTGAGTAAATCATCCAGTTTCATTATAGAGTTGGTCTGCACACAACCTTCCGCCAAAATAATAAAAGGTGAGAAGTCAAAATCAATTTCATTAAGCTGGCACAAGTCAATATTTGGATGCTCTATACTGGGAATGCAAGTGGCTCGAAGCCAGCATCTGAAGTGTAGTTTTAAATGGAGAAAATAAAAGTCATCAAAATAAGAAAATTGATTTTGGAAAGTTAAATCAATGTCTGCGCCTGGTACAATTTACACACCTGGCTAAAATGCTGTAAGATATATGCTTACAATCACTAAGTACTGCTATTATTACATGGACACTGCAAAAACCACTGCCTTTAGACTGAAGGCAAGTGCTGAGGTGTCTGGTCTGAGATTAACCAACACAAGGGCATCATCTGCCCTCAAAAATGTTCTGGTTTCCATTGTTTGGTGCACAGTTCCATGGGTAGCATTCTTATTTTAGCAAAGCTGGAAACTATTCTTCATTGATTTATACTGAACTGGAACACACCTCCTTTAACATGCCTTAGGACAATCATTGTGCTTTTGTACCAGCAGAATCTAGACTGGTATCAAATTAACGCTTTCATTTAAAGCAGTGTAACTCTGCATATGATCATCAATGGAAGTCATTCAGCCAGTGCTTTCTTTAAATAAGGATTTCAAAACTCCTTGGCTGCAATTGGAAACATACACAGGAACCATTAGGATCAGCTCTCCCTGTACCACCTATATTTTCCATGATATGTGCCGAGTATTTGCAGAAATAAATGGGAAGATGTTTTTCCCATATGTGCATGAACTCTGAACTCCAAGAGTTCAAGTGGGTTCAGTTGCTCTCCTCAAACTGTCATTCTAGTCCTAATTAGTACATGGTGCCGTGAGCAATTTAAATGGAATATATTAATAGAGAAGAATTCAGAGGAGGAAAAAAAGACACCCTCCCCCATACCCTTGCTAGCAAAAACTCTTAAATAAACAGGGGATTTCTTCAGGGTGCCTCACACCCTTCCCACCTCCCCCTTTCCCTTAACAATAAAGATTGAGGGTGGGAGACGGAGAAGGTCCGGATGCTGTCTGCCAGGGAGGGTTTCCCACAGGAGAAGATAGCTGTAGACTCCCACTGCTTCCCAAGGAGTCGGGGGGAATGCTGAAACTGAGCCATGATGGTTCAGAGAAGTGCTGTTTTATTTAAACCCTCAAATGGCTTGACATGCCCCCGGTACTTTCACTGCCTAATTATAAATGAAAGGAAAACGGCAAGAGAATCCCCTCCTGTTGACCATCTCCCACTTAACAAGGCAGCGCATGTCGCAGTCCCTACCTTTTTAGCTCCGTCCTTGCTTTTATCCTTCTGCAATTTAAGCCTAACTCAATTATATTATTACAGCGTGTCACTTTTGAGTCGCTTTCCCCCTTATTGGCATATGGCTCTTTTCAGTTTCACTGCTAATTCTTTTCCAGTGGACTTGTTTAAAACGTACTCATTTTCTGCTTAGACTCTGTGTTATTCACGCATCACATTTCTGCAATGCCTGGCTAACTTCCTTGGGAGGAGAAGGGGAGACGGGGATCTTCTCTCCCTGCATACATTTGCTAGAGTTTCCATACCCAATTGTCAAAACACAAACTAGATGGCAGGAAAGGTGAGCATCATGCCCCGTCTGTCAGAAATGTGGATAGGAGGCTGCCCTCCGCTGGGTCTATTCCAAAGCCCCAGGCTGGAGTGATGAGGAGAGCTGGTGAATACTGAAAACTGTTTTCTAGCAGTATCTCTTGGGTTTTTTTCTTTTTTTTTTATTCCCCCCCCTCCCTTTCAGTTTTCAAATGCATTTGCTAAGACTCCTCATTCCTTTTTTGACTTTCTTCCCTGTGTCAGTCAGAGCAGAGGCTCTCTCCTGCAAGATGGTCCTGCAGGTTCTGCTTTCTTGGGGAAGATTTCACCCACCCACTCAAGTAGCTTTCCAGTTTGGTGAAGGGCTACTTAACTGAGGAGACATTAAACAAATGGATCACAGAAGTCACTGCTGGGGGTATTTGCATGTAATGAAAAGATAATTCTGTGACACTCTACTGGCAAGAATGGAGTTCTCTTTTGGAAAAAAAAAATTTTTTTCCCTTCCTTTTAGCAAGTAAGAGAAGACAGAAGCAACCACAATGCTGCCAAGTCCTAAACTTCGCTTTCTTAAATGAAAAAAAAGAAAAATTGCATTTTAGGTTTTCCTAAAAGCTTGTTTACATTTGGAATTCTAGGGCATTTAGCTTCCTTTGGCATTAAAGACCTCCATTTCCCTTCCACTTGCATGCAGACTTATTCTGAATTACTTTTCACCGACTGAGTTTGTAGATAGAATAAGCAAAGTAAGGCAAAGGCTTGTTGGTAAACATCCGAATAGATGAGCCCAGAAATTTCCTGCTTTGGAAAAAGTAATTAAAAATATATTAAAAAAAAAAAGAAAAAGTCTGGCTTCCCATTTCCAAAACCTCACTTAGATGAGAAAGAAAGGCAGAGAAATGCAAGCAAACTGGCCAGGACAAAAGTCTGCTAAATTTCTTTATTGCAGAGCCAACTAAAATGAAAAGTCAGTTTATTTAGAGGCAGATAGAAGTCAAAAATAAAAAAGAGGTTATGTCAAGTAAGCAACTCAAAAGAAAGAATCTCAAGGTGACCCACATGTTGCCCAGCATTTTCTTGAGTTCAGTAACTTCACTGAGGCAAGAGGCCACATCATTAATTCTTCCACCTTTTTATATGTAGCTCTAGAAATTAGTGACTCCAATGTAAAGGTTTTCACAGCCCAAATATATATCTCTACTCCAAGTTTTGTGGTGGGCTTCCATACTTCAATGTTAAGATAAGGAGCAGATAGCCAAATTCAGGTTGCTGTAAGTTAACAGTGAAATGCCTGGTACACGTGGCATGAGAAGAGGTATAAAAAAATTACAGATAGGGCTGTGGTATCTGTACAAGCACAGCAAGTGTATCAATGGGATTGATTTTATTTTTCTTTCCTCAGACAAATCAATGAAATAATTACAGAAAATATGTTAATGACTACTTTTCATTTCAAGATTGCACTGTACAGATCACATTAAAAGATGCTCATAGCTTCTGATGACGGCTTCTTCAGCCTCAAGTAGTCAAACACAAAGCATATGAGGATACAGTTGTTCTCTTCATCCTTTAAATTTTTCTTTCCTTCTGTTTAAACAGATTTAACTTGCTAGCTACATTACTTACCACTCTAATGACTCTGAATTATAGCCAGCAGTTAAGATGACATAGCGTTCTTATATCAGAAATCATGTCCTCTTCATAGTCGTCCCAAGTGTCCTCTGTTTTCAGCCTTCATCTGGGATAAGAGAGAGGTAATTCTCCATCTTCTTTCAGGCCATTGGGTCAGGTTGGCCCTAACAATCATATCAATTTCCCTAAATCCCTCAGTCAACCTCTCTGTCAGAGATAAAATTTAGAGTCTATTTATTCTACCTCCTCCAGCTGAGCTTCACGTAGAATAATTGTCCCTTCCACAGTAGATTGTACTCCATGCACCATAAAACTTCCTTAGAAGTTATGCTTACTGATTAATTACTTGAAGCACTGAGGGAAAGAAAAAAAAAATCTTGCTAGATTTGTGAAGCAAAGCAGAAGTGTAAATATAGAATAACTTTTTTGGTTTCTGTTGTGTTTTGGGTTTTTTTTTATTTAATAGAGGTGAAAATAATTAATTGATTTCTTACTCCAGACTCCCTGTTGTATTATTCAAGGCATTTTGTGAAAAGGCCTCTTTGAATCAGATAGTTCTTAATGATTGCTGAGCAAATAAATGGGAAAAACAACAGCCCTGGAAAGCAATTTATGGAAAGAAAGAACGAAGAGGAGGTGAAACCTAAAAAAAGTTACATCTGAAATGAGTTTTGAAGAAACATATGCTCTCATGCAGCAGATTTTTCAACCTCATAGGAAATATGGTGCTGAAATGAGGATAGGTTGATGAAAGGATGGATTTGTTTTCGATGCAATTTCCTGTACATTTGCATGTGAGTATTTCCCCCATTTCCCCTGCAGAAGTCTTTGACTTAATGCTTGCAGAGGAATGAGAGCCAGGACACCTACATTCCCTTCTCCAGTTTGGAAAGGATTCACATTTGTACTGATGACTCTGTTTATCTTCTTGTGCTGCCTCTGATGCTGGTGACAGGTACAATAATGACCAGCTTTGCCTTAACAAGCCCACAGTACAGCTCGCCTGATGAGGATATTGTGATAAAATCCCTGAATTAATGCTAAGGGTGGTTATTATTTTGCAAGACGGGTAGCCCACAAAAAGCCACTTTGCTATTTCTAGTGACTGGCATTTGTTTAGCAACACAGAGCACAATTTAGAGGAGGCTTTCCAATTCCTACTGGATGGGATCAATTTGACAGAAGCATCAGTATCAGGAGATCCTATGCTTGGAAAAGAACTATCGCTCTCCACTGTCTTTGCCATTTACAGGAAGGATTGGTGCCAGCAATTTGACTTTCATCAGCAATAAAACAGAGAAGGGAAAGAAAAAAAAAACAAAACCAGAGTTGCAAATGATTCTATAATGTCCTTGAAATTAAATTAAAAATAGCCATCACTGCCAAAACTCAGGAAAGGACTCATAGCTTTTTTACAGTGCCTACTACAATGTGGATTTATGATTGCCGGAATACTGCCTACTGTATAACAAGTGTAGTATTAAGTGCCATATTGGACTACCATATGGCTACTAACCTCTGAGGTTGGTAGCAACTATCAGTGTAGAAATTAGTGTGCAGAATGAGCCTGAGGATAAAACCAGTTATCACTCAAGCATGCTATATAATTGGCTGTAGCAAGAAACTAAAAAATGTCTCGGAAACCAGATGGATTTGAAATGTTCCATTATTCATAAACAGTTTTTTCTTTTTTTTCTTTTTTTTTTTTTTCTGCTGCAATACTCGCTCCTTTCCCAAATACTCTGTTGTGAAAAGAGAATAATCACCATGCAGAAGCAAAATGTGAGTGGGATAAAAGTCCTTGCTGCTGGGAAGAGTGGCCTTTGTCTTTGCATTGGCCTGGACGGCCCCTGCAGGGACTTCTGCTGCTCCCTTCCTGCAGAGAGTGACAACGGCAGGAGAAGGAGGGTGGTGGTGTGTCTATGTGTGGTGATGTTATTAGCTGCCCTTCACAGCTGTGGAAACTTATCCTTTACACAGTGTTTCCCTCCTTTTTGATCAATCAAATAACAACTACTGTGATCTCCCAGACAGGAACCGCATTCCCAGAGGACATGGCATCCCCCCACACACACAGACTCACCTCCTCTCCCTCCTTGTCACCCCACTCCTCCCACACCATGCCTGTTCCCACTCCTTCTCTAGCTGGGCCCACAAGTGAAGCAGGAAAAGAAAGAAGAAAGAAAATAATAATAAAAAAGACTCATTATTTTGTGGACAAGAAAGGGCAATGATCCCTGCATACAATAACAAGTGGGAGCAGAAAGTAGAACTGAACACACTGAAAAATCCACCTAAACTCAGTTCAGGGTGGGAGAGTCTCTATGTGGGACGAAGAGCAATCCCTCCTCCCTCTCTGGTTTCACAACCAGCCTCTTGCAAATGACTTTTCTCCATCTTAAGAAAGTAGGAGACAATCCAACTCTTATTTGTATGAGATGCAGGATACGTAAGGGCCTCCTGTTCCCATCATCCTGTTATTTCTCAGTGACTTTTTGATTTAATTCAATTAACCCAGATATTGGAAGGCCAATTCCAGCCAAAGAGGTAAGCTAACAGATAGTTTCATCTAACAAAGCAGACTCATTATAGTAGTAGAAATATATAGTAAAAATCTCTTGGTTTGGCTTTTCTTTGACTGTGTGCTAAGATCAAAGACTGAAAATATGTATACTTTTAAGATTTATGGCACACATAGGTTTGTGGTAAGGAGGAAAATAAAGACTGCTGAAGAATTTCAAATTGGATCCTCAATAAAACCCAAAAGTTGAATGTTTTCCATGTTTGGGATTTGTTTGGCATTTTGTTATTGTTGCATGGAAAAATACTATGTGGTTCAAGAGAAAACTACTGAGAAAATGTGAATATTTTACTACCTTTTCAGATTTTGAAAATATATAATCAAAAATATAATATAAAGTTAAAAAGAGAAGCTTTGGAATCAAAAACACTTTCAAAGAAGCCCATAATTCCCAAATATCTCATTCTGAAAGAATGTTAAAAGAGAGTATTACAACAGTGTTAGACTTCCTACCCAAATCAGAACTTCAGCAAAACCATTTCCTCTTCCAAAAGCATTCAATTCCAACAAAGTTGCAAATATCCATATGTCTTTTTTCACCTATTCAGATAAGAAGGAGGGGAACTGTTAAGTGTTTATTGGTCAATGGACCAATGGGACACTGCTGCAACTGCTGTAATAAAACATGTTTACAAAAAATCAACTCACTTTACTCAGTTGACAATAGTAAGTTGTGTTACCCCATCAGCAGTGAAACACATTTTGGGATAAAAGTCATATCATATTGAATGTTTTAACTAAAAAGAAAAAAAATGTACTGATATATTTGTAGCTTTGCAAAATAGAGTATCTGTAAGGATTTGGGAAGGAAGTAAACCTGTTCTAGCAGGGTGATGACTGTAGCTGAAATACCTGCATACATCCTACCTTCAAATATGTGCATTGACCAAAAACAGTGAGCATTTAAAGTTTTTTCACAAAAATCACCTCTGCAGAAGCAACACCTTCATCAGAAGCAAAATGATGCTCAAAATCAAAGCAAGAATGTTACCTATGAGACACCTGGCTCTACAGTATTTTTATTCTCCAGTAAATAGTCTATTTGCTTTACTTCCCTGAACAATAGCTTGATGTAACTCACCAGAAATGAATGGAATTATGTTATATATGTCACTCATCCATTTCCAATAGCTCAATAGCTTACTGCCAGTTCAGCTTACTGCTAAACTTTGGCTATGATTTTGACTAGTTTTTTTTCATTACAAAGTCCACAATCATCTTGAGGGATTAACATCAAGATATTGAGGGAAAAAAAAGTAAAGCATGAGATATTTTGAAAGATGAATGAAAGTATAATAAACTTATCCTGGTCATCAGATGAGAGGGTGACTGTGTTGTGTGACTTTTGCTGTTCCAAAGCTATGGGATATCATGGGGAGATGGAAGTTTACTGCGTGTGCATCATAGAATCATAGAAATATAGAATCATAGAATAGTTTGGGTTGGAAGGGACCTTAAAGATCATCAAGTCCCAACCCCCCTGCCATAGGCAGGGACACCTCCCACTAGACCAGGCTGCCCAGTGCCCTGTCCCGCCTAGTCTTGAACACCTCCAGAGATGGGGCATCCACAACCTCCCTGGGCAACCTGTTCCAGTATTTCACCACCCTCACTGTAAAGAATTTCTTTCTTATGTCTAGTCTAAATCTATCCCCCTCTAATTTATATCCATTGTTTCTAGTCCTCCCATCCGATATTATGGTAAAAATTCCTTCCCCTGCCTTTCTGTAGGACCCCCTCAGGTACATCCATGTAAGTATCTTGTTTGCTCATTGCCATTTAGCCCAATAATGCACTGAAAAAAAAACCAAAACCACAACTCAGAAACAACTTAAGAGTGTTAGGCACTGTACAACTAAAGCAATATCTACCCATTTATTAAATCTGCAGATAGTGTTTTAAGCTGAAGTTATGGTGTTGCACATGCAGGACATTTATTTTATGCATTGCCAGCAATACCACTGTAGCGTAAAACACTTATTTTATGGTATACTGGGTTTGGTGAAAAGTTGCATGAATGTACTAATTCCAGGTCAGCAAGAGAGTTTAAAAGCTTCCATGATCAGCCTGCATCTGACTTGAAATACGCTTTTATCAAGACAAGCTACCTAGAAAATTTAAAAGAGAAAGAAAGGTGGTAAGAAAGCATCAAAAATTATTGGGCAAAAGGTTGGGTTGGAATGAAACACCTCTAACAGTCACAGTCCTCCTAGTTTCAGACATCTGACACAATGGTTGTCAAGCGTAAAGGTGCCTCTAGCCCTGGCATGAAAGGAACTATCTTACTTTCTTATTTACTACGAAAAGTAATACAACTATTTCTTTTTGCATTTCTCTCACCATTCACCTCTAAATAATTGTGCTTCCCAAAACCACTGTGGGAGACCATTAGCAGAAGTTTAGAAGTGAAGCTGAGAAATAACACAGAAGGCAGAAGATACTGATCAATCCATTGATTATCTTATCCATGAAAAAAAGCTGATTGACTATCAAAATGTAACAGTAATTTCACTATTTAATTCTGTATGCTGGGAGATTTAATCTGGTCAAGCCTGATGATGTTTAAAGAATGAGCATATAGAAAGAGGAAAATATCAGTAGGCAGGGATCTTCATCCCTGGATGTGAAGTGACAAGAACTGTAACAAATGTCTAAATCTGGCATCTCAAAGTATGAATGTGTTCAAGAGAGACCGAGCCCAGCCAACCTCTGTGGTGCGTGAAGGTGAAGGAGATGCCCAGGAGGTGAGGGCGAACAGATGGGAGGGAGAGCAGTTGCAGTTTAAGCAATAATTCTATTGTTTAGATCAGCTTCTTTCTCCTTTCCTGGCCTTACTGGAGTCATCCTCACACAGTAGCACCAGCTGGGCTGTCCCCTAAAATGTCATGGCTGCTGGCAAAGCCTGCCTACTCTACCATGGGTGAACAATGCGGGGCAAACTCACACAGAAGTCTCTGCTAAAAAGTGAACAGCTCTCCAAGTCCACATATTGTGACCATGGATCACAACCTGCCCACATTTTCCACACCTACAAACAGGAGCTGGGACTGTGAGCTCCTCATTGAGGGATACACACTTCAGGTCCACTCCTGCAAAATCTATAAGCAAAGAAATCAAAATTCACCTCTCATTTTTCATGAAACAAGCAAATTAGAAGGGTCAACCTGAGATTTTAGCACTGGATAAAGTGTTGATTTTAATTTATTTTCAGAATAAGTGTTACTTCTTTTCTTTTCAACAGGAAGTATGGAACTGACCTGGGTGTGTAGCTCAGTTGGGAGAGCATCAGACTCCTAATCTGAGGGTCAAGGGTTTAAGTCCCTGTCCAGGTATGAAGCTTGCAAGAGTTGGGATGATGGTTGGACTTGATGATCTGAAAGGTCCCTTCCAACCTAGATGACTATGACTGTGACTATGACTAACTGTAGGATGAAATGCCTCATAATTTAAAAAACTATTCATCAAAAAGGGAAATGAAAATGCTTGCTGTCACCTATATATTGTCTCAAAAAGTCTGGCAGTCTTCACATCAAGGAAAAGTTTATTTACCCCAAGGAGATAAAAGAAACAGTATTCTCAAATACTCTTGCTTCAAACAACTCTTGCCTCATGGCATGATGACTTACAGGTATAGATATTTGTGCATTCTGCATTTAAAAGCTTGATGTCTGATCAAACCTCTTACACTGGTCCATATGTACAAACACTATTCCCTTCCTTCCTCACCCTGGAGTTCACAATCTGTCATGATAGAAGGTTTCTTATACCTTTGGATGTACAACCAGATCATGTATCTAACATAATATTCATCAGCTTGTAGATTGCTAAGGAAAAAAAGAAAAAAAAAAAAAGAGTGGATTGGTGGCATAAAAGAGAGGGGGATAAAAAGAGGGGGAAAGAAAGCAAGAAAGAAAAAAGAAAAAAAGAGAGAGAATGGCATTCAGAAAAAAAGGACAACCCTGTCAAAACATGACAGCTGATCCACTGCCTGTTTTATGCTATTCATAGAAAATGCCAAATTCTGCAAATAGTAACCACATGTACATCGGCTTCGCAGACTCAATGTTCTGCTGCAAAATGAGACGTTCTGTATTTTAGTGTGTCATCAAAGGCAGTGAAAATATCACTCCAGCCTCCTAGGCTTAACCCCTCTGGTCTCTCAACTGTTAAAAGTTTAATTCCCCCGGCGGTGGGAGAGAAGAGCGACACATCCAGCTTTGCGAGCGGTGCTGAGGGAGCTGCCTAATGTATGCCAGTTGCACATAAAGTCAATTAACAAATCTGTTACCGCGCCATTTTTATTCATAGCCATGAGACCATTAAAGCGACAAGACTGCATCTGACGTTTATGATCTTGTTCGTGTTGCCAGAGGAAGGGGAGGTTGGGGGGGTGTGGGATGGGGGAGGAAACAACTTTGTGGCTCTGTAGCATGAGAGAAATAGCACCATTCAGAGACATAAGGGCTCTTAAGCTGGAGCTTCTGAAGTCTTTTTCTCATCTGGGTCCTGTGCCCTATCTCCCCCCCCCTCTGCCCTTTTTCCCTATCCCTCCTCCCCTTACACCTAAGCTTATGGCTTTCAGATTTCATTTCAATGTGGAAAGATTGGCTTTTTAGTTCAAAACTATAAGGTAATTGTCCTTTTTTGTGGCTGGCTGATATTCCCTTTCACTAACATTTAAAAGAGTACTTATGCTGAATTGAATGAGGGATGGGAAGAACTCCTGCTGCTTTTGTGTGCAACAGGGATGGCTTTGCAAGGCGAGAATTGAGCTTCACTTGGCTATGTCCCTCTCCAGGAATGTTTCCAAGATCTTCTGAGTGACCACTAGCTCTGAATAGGGTCACCTGTTTAATCTTCTCCGCAATGAGCAGCCTTTGCAACAGCTACAGTAAATCTCTTTCAGCCTGGAGGAGCCAAACCTTGGGAGTTAGACCATTTCTGCCTTGGATGGTCCAATGCTTTCCACCCTCTGCTGCCTGTGTGCTCCTCTTTTGCTGTTTCTCACTGCCAGGAGTGTGACCACAAGTAAAAGAAATTGCCAGTAGAGTTCTCCAAGGAGTTAGTGTACCTACTTAGCTAAACTGTTCCCCAAAGAGCATCAAATATCATCTACATTCCCTGCTAACAAAAGTAACTTCTGCACAAGTCTCCTGCATTTCACTTTAATCCCTTTCCAGTGGTAGGAAGGAAAAGAAGATTTTGAAACTCCAAGAACCATTTATTTGGAAGAAAATGCTTAATTCATGCAGCACCTTTCCCTTAAATTCAACTAACTGGAATAAGGAAGTTAATTGTCACATTGGTGTGTAAGCAGGTTGGTAAATGGTTAAGTAAGGAGGCCAGCAGGTTTTATGGCTGGATGAACTGATTATGATACAGAACTGATAAAACTCTGAAATTATTTCTAGCACAGACAGGAAGGTTGGAGGCCAGCTGTCTTGAGAATCTCAGATCACAATATTAGTCTACTGCAGAGTGCCAAAATTCAGTGGCTGACATCCTGGCTCCATTAAAGTTGCTGGGTAAAACTCCAGCAGATGTTTTACCACTGACTTTAGTTGGATCTGTTTCACCAAATAACTGCAGGGGCTGTGCAAGATGGTAGGACTCTCTCCAAGATTGCAGCGGTGGGAGACATCCTTGTGAACATTTCACAGCACTGGACCTCTAGAGGAATTTGCCTCTTGGGGCTGGTTGTTTTGAGGAGAGGTAGCAGAGAGTGTTACCAGGGCAGAGTACTGCATTTTGGTTTCTTCGAAACGACAAAGAATTGAGTGCTAGGGTAAATCAGTTTCATGCTCAGCTAAGGCAAGGGAGCTGGGATGGCCAAGGTGGCAAATGCTCTTGCATTACATGAAATAATTCTCATGTGTGCAGGCAAAGCCTTCCAGTCAGATCAGAGCTGTGTTTGGTTTGAACCTCAGTTTTTTTCTGTTCAAAGAGCAATGCAATCTGAAATCACTGATAAAATATCTCTAAGCCCACAGGAAAAGCAGTAACCACAGCTGGAGAATTTATTGCTGATTATTATTAATTTCTTCCAGCATCTATATCAGAATATGACAATAGAGGGAAAAACACTTGTGCCAACTCATCTCACCCTCAGAGCTTTTATGCTACCCTTTTGCATCATCGCATCACATGTGCTCCCGTTCAACAAGGGTTGAGTAGAGAAACAGATAAAATATTCACACATATGCTCATGCATGGTCTTTTATTCTCTGAAGAAAAAAAACAGTGAAAAAAAAAATGCTGAAGTATCAACGCAGTGCCACCGCTCCAGTGCCTGCTTTGGAGTGAGATCTTATTCCAAATTATTCCCATTGAAGCTGGTGTGAAATATTATCGTACTGTGTGAGGGTGGTAAAGTGGATCCTGAGTGTCAGATCTAACACTTCTTTTGTTGGTGGAAGCCCTTCCACTGGAGCCGTGTGTCAAGATCTTTTCCCAAAGGATAACCCCATTATCTTATAGTGCCCATGGGAGAACCCAGCCTTCAGCTGCTCAGTCCCACCAGATAGCTACTGGGCTCTGTTTTCTTATCCAGAGAGGGATAAGATTGACTTTACTCACTAAGTTCTTATGTTGTGGGCATTAAATACCTCTGTGGGCATTAAATACTTCTGAGGTCCTAGACCTTAACTTTTGGCAAGTTTTACATAAATGCCCTATGGAAGATAACAACAAAACCCCAGTGAATGCTAAGAGAAACAGGAAAGGAGCTGCAATTTTGCCCTCATTGCCATTAGAAGTGGAAGTGGACACAGAGAACTTGCTAAGAGCTTTCCTCCAACCTTGGAAAAGCCACACATCCCTCTGCAATGGCTCACCAGTCCATGGGGGAAATGGGTGCTCTGAAAACCAGCCTCCAGCATCTGAGAGAGAATAAATCACAACCCAGCAAGAGAGAAAAGCCCATGCCAACATTCCTGTACAGAGAAATGGGCAGCAGGCGAGATCCTGCAGCTGGTGTACGCCAAGTACAGAACACCAGGGCCTTGAACTTTTTCTCCCCCTCCTGGGTCTCTTCCTGCACACTCCTCCCTCCCCTCTTGCCATCTCTCCCTCAAGCACCCGGCCAAGGAAGCAAAATTTATACCGCTCTGCCCTTAAAATGCTGACTTTCCATGTTTACAGGGATTGTTTACACAGAAAAATTAATCAGTTACGGTTTTAAATTTTAATTAAAGAATGCTTTCCACTGTTATTGCAAAACAGAGAAAAGCCCATAAAATGTATATTTGACTGCCATGCTGTGTTGTCTTTGGATCGGCAAGCAGACTCGAGAT
This sequence comes from Turnix velox, assembly GCA_013400935.1. Classification (NCBI taxonomy): domain Eukaryota; kingdom Metazoa; phylum Chordata; class Aves; order Charadriiformes; family Turnicidae; genus Turnix; species Turnix velox. Next base: position 269,955 of record VZTY01005532.1, read on the forward strand.
CAATCATGCGTGGTATTTTTTGAACTTTTTTTTTTTCTCCTAAACACAACACTCTTCACACAAGTTACATTATTTTTCTTCTTCTTTTTTTTCTATTTTTTTTTTCAAAATGCCCTTCAAAATAAAAGCCAGACTGCACAACAATACTGAATTCTCCTTCATGCCTTTCTTTTTAAGACTAAAAATGAAATCCTTACTCTCAAGCTGACCGTGGGATATTTTAGCCATTAAAAAGCTACAAACAGAATCACAGCTTCCATAGTAAAGGCCTCAGACTTGGGTACTTCAAAGTCAATAACAAAACTCCCACAAACTTTGATTCAAGTGTTTATTACATGCTGTTTGTTCCCACAGCTGCAGTTCCTGGTTGGAAAATAAAGTGTGGCCGTTTCTTTCTCCAAATCTCATGGCCATTAGAAGAGATTCAAGATCACTCCAGGGTTAGCCACTCAACCCCTCTTTCCTAAAGTATTTATCCATGGTGTGTAGATGACTCCCAAAGGGCCATGGAAGAGCATGGCTCTGAGAAACTGACTCTAGCCCGAAAATGTTACAGTTATGACAAAAAGCCACGATTAGGTCTGCTACTCCTGTGCCCTCTTAGCAGCACTGCTAAGGACTTTGTTTTCTCTTCAGCAAAAGTAAATCCAGACAAATAAATCAGCAAGTGAAACTGGCTTAAGTAAAACAGACTCCAGCTCCTCTTGCAATATTTTATTGGTATATTTTTTCTATCCCATCCTCCCATTTATTCAAACATGCATGAAAAATCTGTGAAAAACGCAGAAAAATGTATTTTGTCTGTGTTCACACCAATGCCTGATAGTCCAAATTTCAACAAATAGCCAACTTGAAGTCACCAGCCATTGAAAGCCACCATGCTACACACACTAGCCATGCTGAGAACCTCCTAAAGAGATACGACGATTGGTGTAAGAAGGGGCTGACCTCCATGATCAATATGATCTGCCAGAAAACCGTTTATTGAGAGCACGAGACAAGCTTATATACAGTGATGATTAATTATCAATGCTACTAACATACTGATTGGTTACAGGTTACATTCTTGCATTAATGTCAGACCCTCCTCTTAGAGTTCTTCTGCCAACACACAAGGCCGTTGTTTACCTTGTCCATCCTTGACTCCTTCATAGTTCCCATTGCATAGAGGACTCTTTCCCAAAACAATGGATTCACAAACAAGCTCCAAGGCCTCAGGTGGCTTGATAGGATTTTTCCAGGCCTGAGCTGAGCAGCTGTTAACCCTTTATGGCCTATGCCCATACTGCAACAACCTCCTTGTGCCACACAAGACCCCCTTTGACACAGACCTTTCCTGCTCACTGCGACACAATGAGAAGAGACGTCGCTAAGACCATGTGGAAGATGACGTACGTATTAGCATGGGATCTAATTTATTTCCAAAGAGAAGAACACCCACAGGTCAGGCAGCAACGTGAGCATCTGGACCACCAAATGTCAGGCAAAAGCTTCAGGTTGACTGTTGCACATTGACAGCAAACACAGGAGAAAAAAAAAAAAGAGAAAAAGCTCTTGACAGACAGTCCCAGGGAAACAATAAAGCATATTAAAAAGAATGTTAAGATAAATGATCAGTGAGAAGACTCTCTTTACACAGGCAGAAATTACTTCAGCTTTTGAGAACCCATACAATTCTGAGGAGATGGAGGAAATAAGAAATTTTGCCCAGATGTTGTATCTATTGCAACAGCAGAACTGACAAATCATCAGAAAGTTTGACAGCATTCTAGGAGTGACAGGCAGGCAAACATCTATGAATATTTTATCTGACCTATATCCAAATTATTGTAGCAGCTTCAGTCCACAAAACTTCTCCGGAAACATTGCCAGAAAGATAACAAGTCATGGTATGAAGGTCACAGAGAGAACAGAATTTTGAAGGAAGGTGTTTGGACAAGAATAGAAACATCTGTTAGTAGAGATGTCCTAGAACGGTCACTGCAATGTCTGAGGTATCAGTTTGCAGTTTGCAGGCCCTGAATGACAGATTCATAGAACTTAACAGCAAAAAGACCACTGGGGCTCTCTCTCCTGCTAGCCTGAATGCCAGAGGTCAGAACATTTCTTTGAATTCCTTTCCTGCTTCAGGTCCAACAGCTGAGGCTGAGGGCTGCCATGGAAGCAAATGCAAGAGAGCTTATTTTAATTTGACAACTTTGTTTAGGAATAGGGAATGAGAGATAAAACTGGAGTAAAAAGCATCACTCTACTTAAAACTCCACCTTCATTGAAAAAGCATATATACATATATACTTTTATACCACACACATGCATATATATCTAAACATATGTATGAATCATGTTTCTAGTCCACATTTCTCTACCTTCACCCTCCAGCCAAAGCAGCAGTACTTAGTACTTGACAAAGTACTTACACCCACTCACTTCTGAGATCAAGTCGATGCTTCATCTTGTCTCCAGAAGCTCCTCAAAAGTCTCCATCTCAAAACATTTTTTAATCCTTTGTTCGTTAATGGACCATTCTCTAAACCATCCTCCTCTCCTTTTTAGCACCTTCAGGATGCATCTTCACTACTGTTTTTGTTCAGATGAGGAGAGATCTTTACAAGGAAATCTCACCATCAACCTCACTGATGCTGCTTTGGTTCACTCTCTCACTCTTTGGTTCACTTCTAGATGAAAATAAGTGAAAAACTGCTCCAAGCCCAACAAGCCCCAGCTACTAAGGAAGGTCCCACCCACCAAGTAGGACACAAGGTGCTCTGCATGAATTGTCTGACCCTACAGGTGCTCCCTGATTTCTGTGAGCTAGTTTTTAAGGCAGACACAACCTCCGCTGTGGATGCCAGAATCTGGAAGAGATATTTCAAGAGCAGCAGAAGTGCCAAAGACAGAGCTATTATAAACACGCTTCTACTGTATACTCCTTAATCTAGAAGTACACACGTCTTTACAGTCATAACCAATGAAGGAGGCAATGCCACCTGGGAAGAAAATATGTATATAAACAGCTCCCTGCTACTGAGAATTATATGGAGTACTGAGTTTGTATGAGCAGAGACCTTCTGTTAGGCAATTTCAAGTGGGAAGAAAGCTCCTAAAAAGGGAAATTACTATTTTGTCTCAAATGATTTTCTTTCTTTTATTCTTCTCAAATTTTTCTGCTATTAGACAGACTTGGGTTTGTTGAAAAGGTAAAGTATTTGCTCTTCAGTTGTGTTTTTATGAGTTCCTGTTACTGAAAACTTGCCAACAAATTGACTTCATGTGTAATGAAGTCACCTTTGGGATTCCAGGAGACCTAGGTTAACTTTCCTTGGAAGTGTTTATTACTGGGCACTTAGAGATATGTCTGATCCTCAATTAATTCATGAAATATTGTCTGTTTCTTTTCTTAAATGTCTTCTAAGGCATTTCATGGACACATAAAATCTTCAGCTATTATTTTGAGGAGTACCCGTGATAGCAATTGAACTCACTCACTAAGTGCATTTTTGTGCTAATTAAATATTCCAAACTTCTATCAAGATTATTGTCACCTATTTAATGGTTCATTGAGTTTATGGGCCATGCAAGTCTCTCTTTTATATTTTCACCAGGATAGTTATAGCAACTATTCTAGTAATGACAAATTAGGGAACATGCAGAGGAGATGAAAGACCCTCAGTGCAGTAGGCCCAGTTTTTTCCCAACTTATGCCAATTTTATGCTGTTGGAATGGCATTGACATTGATGGAATTATTCCTCATTTTCTGTGGTGTCACTAAGTGATAACTAGACCTACTTAGTTGATACTGAAATATGCTAAACATGACACTCCATATATTTGACCATTTTCACCTTCTGACCCCTCTAAAAATTTGCAAGAGCCTGTACTAAAGGTCCCATCTGTGGACTGGTATTTGAATCAGGGATGGGAAGATTGTAATAACATTGTTCTTCATTTTACCAGTAAGAATTTTCATCCTTTGAACTCTTTACTCATTGGTCAATGGGAGAGGGAATTCTGCCAATCGGCAGCCAAAGAGATCAAGTGTAGCTTCAACTACCTAAGAAAGGGAGAGGAACATTTAAGATGAGGTGTACAATTATCATCACTGGAGAAAGACAGGTAATGGTTATTGGGAAAGACCTGGAGAGAATTCCTGCTTTCAACCCTCAGTAAAAATAAAGTACAACTCAGGGACTTTCTATAAATTAAATTCATTTTGGTTCAGTACCAACAGGGCTCTGCTCAGACACCAGGAAAGTCAACTGGTATTAAGTTTGTTCTATAATAAACTCAGACTTTTCGCTGTTTCTAGTTTTAACTTAACAAGAGCAGATGCAGTTTTAGTGCTAATAGCAATGCAACTTGATAAAATGAATAATAAGTAAAACTTTGTGCTGATATTGTACCTCTCACCTCCAGGTGCAGGATGCAGAAATTTCAGAAGTGCCTAAATGATTTAGGGTCAAAAATCTATTTGACTGACAAGCCCCTGCCTCATTTAGGGGCTAATGAATGTTGTATTGTGACTGCTTTTCTTAAAAAGTAACATCAAACTACTTTCTATTCATAATAAATTAACACATTTTGGAGACTTCTTAATATTTGCCTCCACAAAGCCATGATTTTTATCTGAACAGACCTGCAAGCACCTGTTGTCGCTTGTTTTAAAAATGAGGTCTTAGTGCTTTCAGTTAATACCTCATAGAAATAGCAATGTGATTTCAGTGGCACTGATCTGATTTCTTCTAATGTGAGACACTCACGTTCTCTCTAAGTATCCCATGCATAATTCATATGGGGGGCTCATATTTGATTATTTATAGACCTTTCTATGACACCCCCTCAGTGAATATTTGCACATCTCCAAGATAGCAGGCTGAAACTTTCTCCAGTAGAAAATTTCCAGCTAAAGACTGAGAACCACTTCGATTCACTTTGGTCTCAAAACAGCTCTAAGTGCCACGTATGTGGTGTACAGGTTTCATGCTAGCACAGTTTGCACAGGAGAACGTTTCCTCCCTTAGCTCCCTCCTTCCTGAAGCAGAAGAGTCACATGCTACATATGTGGAGCAGGTGAGATGGCTTCCCAAAAGCCATGGTAAGAATTTGTAATAGTCAAAAAGGGAATTTAGCTCTTCCAATTCTCGAGCTCCTTATGGCAGGAGCTTTCTTTCATCTATGATAAGAAATATAAAATCCTTCTGCTTTGTTAGCTGGTTCTCCACAGCAGGAGCATTGAAAGGACTGCAATGACACTCAGAGGACAAGTAACCCTGTCCCAGCAAGGACTAACTGTACTGATATCCTACAGAAAGGTTTTTATCCAGATGTTTCCAAACAGCTTAGAAACAGCACAACAATTTCTTCTAGCATTTAAAACATCTTCATTATAATAAACTACTTCTTTCAACTTAAATCTTCCATACAGACATTTAAGTCTCACCCTCAGTGCAAACAAAGAAGCCTTGTATTCCATAGCTCCCACGGCTATTCTTATATATTGGATGACCACATTCAGGCCATACTTAAGCCTCCTGTTCTCCAATTTGAACTATCCAAGTCCTTTTAATGTATCCTTCCTCAAAGATCCACCCAAAGGTGATCATCCTCCCAAGGCAAAGAGCCATTCTCTATCAGTTTGGATAAAGAGCACAGGCTTCATTGGATACTTGAGTGCTCCTTGAAGCTTTCCTTCCTAGACACTGCTTTTGCTTTTCTCTCATCTTATGATCACAGAAGGGAGCAGCAGAAGTCTGTCTGTCTTGCAGTTTCATACAGGATCCATATGTCTGGTGCTCAGCATTCAGCTCTCTGTCTTTCCATCGAATGTCAGCTCTTCCCTGATCTCCCTGCTCTACATATCTCTCATATTCCCATCTTCCTCTGTGCTGTTTCCCTCCTATAACATTTTGATGAAAGATTTTAGAAAACAATATATATGATAAATGTATATGCGTGTGTGTGGGTTTTTTTAAAGAGAAACTCATAGCTACTGATAGAAATACTCTCAAAAGGCACAATGTAGAGAGTGGTGGTGAGAGCTTGAGTTTTGTTCTTGTTCACAGGGATTTTATTCGCATATTTTACTGTCAGTTTCTTGACATTTTTGTCAGCTTGGATCCGGAGGCCATAGTTGCCGCCAGCAGGTCCTACCACATTTTTATTCTCCATTGTATTTGCAGGGAATAAATAAAAACAGAACAAGAGTGAAAGCAAGAGAGAGACATGGCGAGAAAGAGTCAGAGGTTACTGGAAGAACTGCTTTATGCATTTTTTTTTTCCCTGCTAAAGAACATCCACCCAACAAAAAAACCCTCAAATGACCACAAAGCATTTTGCATTGAGAAATTTCTTCCTTCAGTTACGCAATGCAGACTTCAGGCAAAGCAGTTAATATGTTTGCATAAGAAATCTCTCATTCCCTCTCACTCTTTGTCTGTCTCTTCCCTTCTTCTTTTTTTTTTTTTTTTCTTTTTTAATTTTTCCTTTTTTTTCCCTTTTCTTCCCTATGTGTTTCCGGGCTGCTGTGAGATTTTCCTCACAATACATCTATTGTTTTCCACTCACATGACTGCTGGCTGCAATCAACTCTTTCTATTTCTTACTATAACCATGAGATTTGCACATACAAAGCATAAACAAAATCAACTGTAAGGTTAACTACAGAAGTGTTTATTCCCCAAGGCTTTACCTTCTTCTTGCTTATGAAATGAACTTACAGAGTATGATGCCATGTGCCAAATTTATGGTCTATCAAATCTCTTAAACACTGTGTCTGCAGTTTGCACTTTGTGATTTTCCTTCATATGAGGCATAGGAAGATCCAGTAGTAACAACCTAAAGGTGTGTCCAAGGTTTAATGCAGACTTTGAGAAGTGAAAATTGCATTCTCTTTGGATGCCCCACCATCACATTCTGATTTGATGCCCCACATCATCTTTGCTGAGTTCGGTATAGCTTTAAGTCAGTGTCTTCTCCAGGAAAGATGGTACCAACTGCCTCTAGGTTTGTTTAGCCTCATTCTGTGCCATCTTTATTCTCACGCACTATCTCAAGGACAAGGAGGGGAAAATCTAAATAAATAAACAGAACAACCATAGGGATAAGACCATCCTCTATCCTTGTATTCTTCCAGGATGAAATAGAGAGCCCATCAGTGACCAGAATACATGTCTCCCCTTCAGCTGCCTTTGGATAAGGCTCCATAGTCTCAATCTAACGTTTCAGATTTCTATATAGTTGTGTCAATTATTGCAGTAGCTCCTGACATCAACTCATCCACTAACAAGTGCATCGACATCATCAATTTCTTTTCACGTCTGCAACTCAGCAGCAGTAACAATGGTGTTCACTCTCTTATGTAGCAGACTAGATCTAAAAATGGTGGGGTGGCAGGGTGGTTGAAAGACTCTTTAGTCACCAAGCTGCTCAAGCAGGTGCTTTCTGAAGTAGGAAGAAAAAGTCAAGTATTAAAAGTCAGTTGTGAAGTAAGTGCTGCATCTCTTACTTCAGACAAAGGGAGTTTTGTGGAGTCCCATCATCTACACAAGTGAATTGGGAATCGGATATTAAAGAAGAAAAACAAAGAGATATCTGTCTTGCAGCTCAGGGCACCGATCAAAACACAGCGTGGGAGGGCAGTCAAGAGGTTAACCCTTCCTGTAGCCTTGAAACTGCACTGAAAATGGCCTTTGTATGATAGAGAATAAGCTTTACAAACCCTAAACTTGTGGGTCATTGTGGTAGTGAAAAGATGCCCATTGAAATGGGAAATGGATCGTGTTTTTGTTTCTTGCATATAAAATTGTTTTCTGAAACGTTCAAATGACCTTCCCATGGATTCTGAACTTTCCATCATTTACTAACATTCAGATACACAAGTGGTTGCCCAAAGGGACTACCACACATGGCAAAATAGATTTCATCCATTAATCCCCTTCTTGCTGAAACACTGAAAAAGGAGATGGAAGATGTGGATGAACATCAGATATGTTTGAAATACTGTGAAAGTCTGAAAAATACATTATTAATTGTGGCTGAAATATTACTCCCTCTTGTTATTTTTACTGCCTGAATAAAACAGACCACATGCACCAAAGCTTCTTCCCAGTGATGTCAAAGAAAACACTTCCTGATTGCATTGGAGAAGATTTAGTCCTTCAATATGTTGACATCAAAATGGAGACCAAGTCTTAATTTGATGGGATTTAGTCAAATTGCTTTGGTTAAATTTAAATCAAATTCATAAGTCCAGATTCCATTCAGGCTTCAGCTGAGTGGACAACATCAGGCCTTGGAACTGGATGGCTGAGATGGAGGGAAAATGGCATGAAAATAGGTTCAGATGTGCTAAAAAACCTGTTAAAACCGAAACAGGTAAATTTTCCTTTGTCATTCTTTCTTTGCAATACTCTATATAGATATTTTTCCTTCTGTTTGTTATTGTTGTCTGTCATGGAATCATATGGTTTGGGTGGGAAGGGACCTTAAAAGATCATCTAGTTCCTGTCTCCTGCCATGGGATGGGACACCTCCCACTAGACCTGGTTGCCCAGTGTCTCATCTATTCTGGCCTTATACATTTCCAGGGAGGGGGCATCCACAACTCCTCTGGGCAACCTGTTCCAGTGTCTCAGCACCCTCACAGGAAAGAACTTCTTTCTTCTCTCCAGCCTACATCTGTCCTACATAAGCAGCAGAAAACTGTCTTCAGGGTAAGTTCTAGGTTTTGCTTTGTAGCAACAGCATTGACTTGATTTCTGACCTTCTATGTTGACATCACCAGATTTGCAAGCACTAAAAAGTAAGAAAATGAGCTCGATATTTCCTTTTCCTGTTATTGAATAGCAGTGAAAATCTCCAAAATAAACACTGAAAATCCAATTACATTATAGTAGTGATCCCAGTGCCTGCACTTCACCTCAAGGTCCTTGAGAACACAAGAATAGAGAGAAGTCCAGGTATGCATGTCTCCAATAGCCTACTGGAAGCACCTGTCCATCATCCCTGTGGTACCAAGGCACCACCTGTGCACCTTGGCATGCTTCTGGTTTTGGAGTCAGCAAATGCTTAGGGCTCTCCATCAGCGTATGATCAGCTGGCAGCTTTGGTGCAGATGGGGACAAGAGGGTACATTGTGCAGTGGGGTAATCTCTCCAGTATTTTACATCAGTGCCGAACAATGTAATAAAAGTTTGCAGATGAAAATACTAAGCTGGCAGGAAGGCAATAATTCATGTTGGGTTTTATGACAGTGGCCATTTAAGAGCTGTAGGAATGTTTGAGGCAGGAACACAGCACGCATTCTAGCCAGGGTCTCACTCCAGCTCTATAACAGCAATGCTTTCCACGCACAAGAAGATTTTACCCAAGTTTGATAACTCACCACTTCTCCCTGGGAAGGCTTTTCCTATCTCTAGCAGCTAAAGATGTGGAAAGAAAGGTGCCTGGAGGAGTGATGTAACATTGCCTGTGATTTCTGCCTACCACAAAAGCTACTAGGGGAAAAAGTACATGCATACATATACATACAAAATTTATGAAAGAGGGAATTCATAAGCACCTGCATCTGGGATAGAGTGAGGTCTATTCCTCAAACACTTAATAATAACAAGGCCCACAGGTAAAAAGTGGGGAGGTCATAAAGGGGTTTATAGAAACATTTCATATGCAAATAAAAGGTGATGCAACCCATTATGTAATATTACTAATATACATTTGTTTCAGTTTCTTTACTGTGCCTCTGGATTTAAATTATTTCCCACTAAGTCAGGAGCTTTTCTAACATGTCTAACACCATCAACAGGCATCCATTTGCCTGGCTTTGCTGGTATGTGATGGGATAGATGATTTATGCTTAGCACATAATACAATTCCACAAGCAAAAGCCACTGAGATGGAGCTCATGTTGTGTGTTTTTCTGCACCATGGTCTGTTGAATCAGCATAGAATTTATCCTGACTACGCTGGTGTGGCTACAGAGTGTTGTAGAGTGTTGAGCAATGCTGCTCATAGGCTTCTGCTTTCTCCAGTGTTGAGGACAACATCAGTGAAAAAGAATCCAGGCCTCTTACAGGTAGGAGTTCAACCCAAACCTCTCTCCCATCTCTCAATGAAGCATTGGTAAAACTGATATCAAAAGAAGCTGATATGATACAGGACTGGGTTTGCTGACTTCTTGGACAAAGGGTCTACAAGACTTAACTGACATTTTGGGGGCTGCCCTCCAAATAAGATTGTTACAGATTTAGAAATCAATACACTACTTATGAATATAAGCTCAGAGGCAACCTCCGTAAGATTGCTTGCTTTCTAATGGCTCCAAACATGAGGACATTTATGTAGTTGCAATGTATAAAGCAATCTATTCAGAAAAGATAGGAACCACATGGGGATGAGAATATAAGTGCTATGTAGGCACACAGGAACATTCATGTGCACATACAGGAACAGGATTTGTCATTGGGATTGCAAGAATCTGTAGCAGAACACAAGCAAAACTGAAAATTGAAATACTAAAGGAAAAAAAGGCACTTTCCCACAAAAATCAGGCACATGCCAGTGGTATGTTCCCAACCTACTGGAGAGGAAAAGCCCTCTTGGCTAATTCATTGCCAAGCTAATGAAAACCAGACAAGGGCCTGAAAGCAGCAAAGCTTTATGTTACAGGGAAAACAAAGCTTTCCAATGGAAATTATTCATTAAAAAGAACTGGTTCACTGAAATTAACAAAAAAATATGTGAGAGAAACACCATACTGAATGTGTTTTTGGTGATAACAATCTTACATTTATATATAGCACATTTCAGCCAGATGGACTCCAAAGTGCTTCACAAGCCTTGGTGCTTGTACAAGCAAAATGTAAAGAATCACTTTTATCCCCCCCCCTTTGAAACATATCCTTGCTGGATGATTCACTGCAACTGCATAAAAATGCATTGTATCACACAATAGTTTGTTATACATGCAGGCAGAGAAGTTGAAAGAACCTAGCTATCCTGATTTTTTTCTTAGCTCAGGCCAGCTACAAGGGTTAACACCCTCTCCCTTGGAAAAAAAAAAAAGATCACATGTTACATATATCTAAAGTAGCCAGAGCTCATTTTCTTAAGATGGTGTTTTCTAAATCCAACGCAGAGAGAGTGTCTCATTAACTGCCCAGTGGGAAGGACACCCATTTTGGTCATCAATCACAGCACAGCACTTCAGGTTTTCTGCAGGAATCTCCAAAAATCACATCATGTGTCACTGACAAGCTCAGATATGGGTACCCATCAAAGGCATCCTGGCTGTGGCTGCTCTGTGTTTTAGGGAAAGCCACTTTCTGCTCTTGTCAAACTTCCCTGACAGCCCCGACACTTGAAGCATGGGGCAGTGTGGGGAGAAGCTTTCACACAGTGACCGGGAGCTCCATCTTGCAGATTTGCTTCCCCTCCCCATTACTTTATGAAAATGGATTGTCAGAGCAGCTGGTGAGACAGAAGTGTCTGCCTGTATCTCAGTGTGGCTGGGACTGTGATCCACCACCAGTACATGCTGAACCAGGCTCCAAACAGGGAGGGGGAAGGGGGCAGTTCCATTTGCTGCCAAATCCCTTAAGCAGTCGCTTGTTTTGTCTCTCTCTAAGCAGATTTTTCTTTGCTTTTCTTCTTACTCCACCTGCAACATTTTAACTTTTGTTTTCAAGCTGCATTTTTCTTTTCCCCCACACTGTTTTGTCATAAAAGAGAGGGACAGAGGAAGACATGCAGGCACAGAAAGAGTGGGTTTTCATGCTTTCTAATTTTTTTTTTTTTTTTGGGGTGCAAAACATGTCTGCCAAGAGGGAGCCTGCTGTTCCTGAGTTGAGCAGGAGGGCGGAGAGGTTGGCTGCTTTCAGAGGTTCTTGATGCTTGGAGGCTGATTGGAAACACCATGCGTGACAGTGCACAAAAAAGGCACTCGTCAGATTGCCAAATTTCATAGTCCCACCTCACTGCCTCCAGAAGAGCTGGGAATACGTCCTGACAAGGAACTTCTCACTTATTAGCAGCCCACCCTCTACATGTCTGTAAGAGTTGCTCTGTGTGTGTGATCTGCCTCAAGAGAAGGTCAGGCACAGCTGGACTAAGGATCTCTAGAGCTACTGAGCCTTTGCTCACTGATGGAGCATCCCTTGGTGGACAATGCCATGCCTGCCTTCTGCTCTCCAACCTGAAGGCCTGCAGGTGAGCCTCAGCCTAATACACAAGTTCTCTCTCTCTGTAAGTGCAGTATAAACAAGAGCTATAAGGATAATTATCCTTCATTTGCATTCACTAAACAGGAGTGGGGCATCACCATGTTAATCCACAGTCACCTTTGCATGTATGGCCAGGAGCTAGTATTAAACGACTTCTGCTGACAAGGTTTATGGCAGAGACAGCACTTGTACTGGTGTGCTGTTACAGGATAACTGCCTGGTAAAGTTACTAATCAATATAATAAAAGACTAATGCAAGAGAGCAGTGAAAACAAATGAAAGATTTTTTTCCCCCTCATTGACATGTAAACAAATTCATTGTTGTCAGCATTTTCAATGAAAAGAATTGCTTTCTATTGGGAAACAAAGCCAACAAGATTGAAAACTGCCAAAGCAGAGGAATTTTCAGCCAGAGCTATTATTTTTATACACTCGCACACCTGTAGGCAGGCACAGAACATGATACATTTTAAAGGAGAATTCCACATGGAGAAGTTATTATTAAATCATTTCCCAGTCAATCATCTTCCTTCCAAACTTGGAGTCTCGCTTTATCTGATGTTCTGACTTGTAGATGAACACTTTTGGTCTTCCAATGTCTCCAATGCATCATTCCTAACACTCACAACTTAAACCAATGGGTTTTTTTAAGAAAGCACGTGAAAAATAGATAATTTTCCTGGTGTGGAGAGAATTAATAAATTCACTTTGCAAGATAAATGGGACTGAAAGGATAATACAGTGTTTCCAATCCATGAGGGTCTTGTACCAATTTAAATCATACAAGGGGGGATGCACTGGCATGAAGAGGACTGATTTTAACACTTCAATGGATTTTTGCAGGGATTCATTTGCTAAAATTCACAGCTGGAAGGTGCAGCCTGTTGGTCTTGTCTCAGTTTGCAGAAGGGCACATGATGTTCTTGATGCTACATTGAGCTTTGCATATTCTAAAAGTTGTAAGGATGAAAATTTTAATTTGAGGGAAGATTTCCCAAGGCAGAGAGGAGACAAAGATGGCTTTTTTTCTTTTCACAACTTATGAGCATCTTTCTGATTAGGTCTACTTTTTTGGTTGTGTGTGTAAGAGAATGTGGATGTAAATTTACAGCACCAAATTCAATCTGTTTAAAAAGAACTTTTGGAATGAGTTTTACCTGAGCAACGGGGTATCTGCTTCCTTATGATATCCTTACCTTGGAAGGTAACTGCTCAGTTACATATTACCTGTCTCCAAGGAATTCCTGCCTCAGCTCCCAAATACATCTTCTGGTATCCATGGTCTGAGTGAATTTTACACATCTCCTTCTCTGGGACTTCATAAGTCAGCCATAAAAGTTTGTGATGGGGTGGAACATACTGATGTTCATCATCTCAGTCTGGAAAAATGGTTTATGTAAAGTGTCATTAAAATGGATTTGGCTATTTTTTATTTTTATTTTTCAGCAGCAAGCAAAAATCAGAAAGGGGGAAGGAAGAGAGAAAGCATTCACTGCATTATTTTTCTTTTTTTCCTCCTAAGATCAGTAAAAGACAAGGAAAATATTTGGTATCTTCAACTGCATGACTCTAGAAGAGGGGGAGCTTAATTGTTCATTTTTTCATATTATTAATGACTTTTGGTAATGATTCTACTGCACAAATTGTTATAAGACTGTTACAATGCAAATGTAATATCACTAAGATTTTCTGTCTAAAGACCCCAACCTTGGACCACCAAATATCACTGGAAAATCTCCTATTTAATTGGTGAACTCTCTATCCTCATAACAACGCATATCACTTATTACTCAGTGGCATTCATTTCATACCAGGACTACAGAGCAGATACTAATGTTGAAAAAGCCTTTTTCTCCCTTTTAACAGTGTCTCCTCAAGAACTGCTGCCAAATGTCCTTGAAAACCTAATAGCTTCATAAACCCAGGTATGATTTTTCACAGGTAGTTCACAGGGCTGTCAGCTCCTCTGCTTTTTAATTCATAGTTTGAGGACTCTGCCTAAAAGCCCATGTTCTGGGACCCATGTGATGACAGGAACCTCCCATAAAAGTGACCAGACATTTTAGGTGAGGACAAAGGCTTGCAGGTATGACCTGGGGACATGCTGAAGGCTGGGGGAAAATAAGAGAAAGAAGAGCAGCAAGCAAATAAAAATATTATGTTGCATATATTGTGCTTTTTTTGCTGGACAAAGAAGTACCCAGTAGTACACACTGAGAATTTAGGGCATGGAAATGCTTAGATTGAGTGTAAACCTCCATTTTAGCCCAGACTTAAAACCTTGCCTTTTTGCAAACTATTTCCTTAGGGCCACTTGCATTTTATGTCTAACAGCCCAGCACTCACAGTCACCAGCTTGGGTGAAGGCATTAAAGCTGAATTTCCTCTTGAGGCACATCTGAGGTATCAAATGCTTGAAAGTCTCCAAGAGCCTGATGTGCTGCTAAAAACCTGGAGCATCTCACCCATCCCTCAGTCAGCAAAGGAACAGCTTTGTGAAAGCAGAGCAAGGAAGCAAATAGCTCTGGAGGCCACCAACTCTTATCACCCCATCCCTACAGTTACCTCAAAGGGTCAGATTCTTCTCCCAAGGTGGTAAGAAGAAATGGCCTCCAGTTGCACCAGGGGAGGTTTAGACATGATTTCAATGGGAAAAATTTTACACTGAAAGGATCAATACCTGAAGGGTGCCTACAAAAAGTCAGGAGTAGAATTTTTTAATAGGATATGTGATGAAAGGACTAAGAATAATGGATGAAAACTGGAAGAGGGGAGATTCAGGCTAGATAGAAGAAATTCTTTATGGTGAGGGTGGTGAAACACTGGAACAGGCTGCCCAGAGGGGTTGTGGATGCCCCCACCCTGGAGGTGTTTAAGGCCAGGCTGGACAAGGCACTGAGCAGCCTGATCTAGTGGGAGGTGTCCTTGCCTGTGGCAGGGGGTTGGAACTATGTGATCTCTAAGGTTCCTTCCAACCCAAACTATACTCTGATTATTAAGCATTGGAAAAGGCTGCTGAGCGTTGTGGTTGAAGCACCATCTCCAGTGTTATTTAAAACATAAGCAGACAAAGTCCTTAGATGGTTCAGTGATGGTTCTTGTCAGAATCTGAAATATCCCTCCGTCGTGGTCTACTCTGCGAGGGAAGAAAGAATCACGCGTCTCTTGCTACAAAGAACCCTTTCCGGTGGGGGTGGGCGGGCAAATTCGTGAGAGGAAACGAAAAACAACAGTTGTGGGTGGAGACAAACCCGAAGTTTAACAGAACTGCAAAGGCAATAAGTTGATGACAACAATAAGAGGAGTAAGGGGCTGTAGTAACGCCATGACGCTTACCACACGCGGTGCCAAGCGGCCTAGCTGGCCCCCCCGCCCTGCATGTCCGGCTCCGGGCTAGCGGCCGGACCGGGATGGGCTGAGGTGGGAATGGGTGTCTGTGCGCTTGCCACAGTTACCGTGTCCCCGTCAGAACCAGGGTAGTCTTCCAACTTAGGTAATTCTGTGATTGTACTCAATAAACTTGCCTGCCCAAACCGAATCATAGAAATGTGAAACATAGGGTTAGAAGGGGCCTTCAAAGGCCAGATAGTCCAGCCCCCTGCAGTGAGCAGGGACCTCAGAGCCTCAGGAAGGCTCAATGTCTCCGAGGATGGGGTAACCTGTTTCAGTGTCTCTCTGCCCTCATAGGGAAGAACTTCTTCTTCATATCTAATCTAAACCTGCCCTGCTCTAGTTTAAAAACATTTCCCCTCATCCCGTCGCTCCATGCCCTGGCAAACAGCCCCTCCCCAGCTTTCCTGTAGCCCCTTCAGGCGCTGGGAGGCTGCTGGGAGCCGTCTCCAGGCTGAGCAGCCCCAACTCTTTCAGACTGGCCTTGTAGGTGCTCCAGCCCCCTGATCGTTGCTGTGGCCTTCTCTGAACTACCTCCAAAGGTCCATTAAAGAATGGATGAAATGAAAAGCTTAGTTTGTATGTAGAATCATGGAATGGTTTGAGGGGGAATCTAGTGCCAACCCACCTGCCATGGTCAGGGACACCTCCCTCAATGCTCAGTGCCTCATTCAGCCTGGCCTTGAACACTTCCAGGGATGGAGCATCCATAACCTTTCTGGGCAACTTGTTCCAGTGTCTCACCACCCTCACAGTAAAGAACTTCATTCTTCTATACAGCCTAAATCTCCCCTCTTCCAATTTGCAGCCATTACTCCGAGTCCTGCCATCCTGTACACTACCCCAGCCTCTTCAGCTCCTATAAGGTCCCTCCTGAGCCCACTTCAGGCTGAACAGCCCCAACTCCTTCAGCCTGTCCTCATAAGGAAGGTGCTTCAGCCTTCTCGTCTTCGTGGCCCTCCTCTGGACCTGCTCCAACATCTCAATGTCCTTCTTCTGTTGTGGGCTCCAGAATATACTCACACCAAAGTGTATGTGTGTTTATCTCTGCATGTGGAGGGATACTGAGGCACAGAGTGTGTTGGTAGCTGCTTTCTGGCTACCTGCTTTCTGCATTCTCAGAGGCACATGGACTGGCCCCCACAGATGTAGTGTCCCCAGTTCTCATCCCCTGAATAAGGCTTGAAAGAGTTAAAGGCAATAATGTTCTCAGGAATGGCTTGTTTGCACGGCATGGGTTGATATTTTTTTTGTCAGCCCTGTGACCTGCAGGCACACACCTGGTCCCGGGGTCAAGTTACAGCCAGGATCCCTGGCCCGAGGGTCAGGACCTGGCTGATGATAAGAGAGGGAGGCCCACCTTTGGCAAAAGCCATCACTTAAGGAAACAAGAGAATATTAAGGAATATTAGATGTCACTCCGTCTTCCTTTAGGCTTCATTTCCCTTCCTTTAATTATCACGAAAGGTAAACACTAAATATTCGAGGGAGTCACGGTCAGGGGAAACTTCATGATTTGCACATTCCTTAGGCACCAGCAGAATAAAAGTTGGTGAGCTGCCCTTCTTAAACTTCACTTAGCTACTGTTAATTATGAACCTAGATTGAGAGTGAACAGCTCTAGATTGAACATTTCAGCTCTTCCCTACTGCAGCATCGTTTAAAAACTGTAAGAAAATGTCAGTGAAGAGAGACCATCTGTTTTCTGAGTGGAAACCCACAGAAGGAAGAAAGAGGGGAAAAAAAGGAGAAACAATGCATGTATAAACCTTCAGCTGATGCTTATCTTTTGGGTAGCTGGCTTGTAGGGAGTTGGAGTGAATTTAGGGAGTTTTATACTCCTGCTTGGCTTGATGTATGGAAAAAACAAATGCAAGCTATGGACTGGATGTATTTTTAGCAATCTTTTTTGCTTATTTCACAGGCAGATAAACCAGAGTGCACAAAAAATAATATCTAATACCTTACTTGTAATTATCATATGACCAGAACTTAATCCTGATGCTCTTTCTCGTGTTCCAAGCACTAAACAAAACTGCCAGAGATGTCCCAGAGTGCTTAATAAATTGTGCCCAGGGGGTTATTTTCCTATGACTGAAATGCAGCTGGACTGAAAGGCTGCTGTCAGTCTGCACAGACTTAGCTCTGCAAAATGGGGTGTTGCCAAAAGAACTCATGGGGGAGATTTTCGGTACAGTTGGCAAGGTGTGATTACAGGCTCTGGATTAGTGCCAAGATCTAATGCAGACCTAACACCCTCCTTCCTGGAAAAAGTGTGGGCTCTTTAATAGCCCTTCGTTTTATGTTTCACCTGCAAGTAAATGAGTGGCACCAATGGGAGATGGAGACAGCTACAGTGCAGTGAGCACCATTAAATCTTCCTCAGAGCTGAAACATTTCATACTGATCAGTATTAGCCATTGACCTGATTTGTCAGCCTATCAAATGGGAGGCACGTTCCTGGAATTACCCTTCTTCTCTCTTCATTCCCCAAAAATAGTTCATGGCAAGGATTAGTCTGTGGCACACTGGTGTTTGAGTACCCCGCTGCAAATGGAGATATCAACACTGAGCCTTGGACTTTGTCTCTAGATTTAATTTGTGGAGGTTTTTATTTCTTTCCTCTTATTTTTTTCCTCATTGGGCCTATCTTGAGTGGCTGGGATCAGAAAGTTCACTTTCTTAGAAGGAGTGAGATATGATATCATCCAGTTAAAAATGTCCACTTCAGAAAGACAACGTGACTTTAAATCTCTCTTGGCCCTTTGTAATAAATGTTATAGTTTAAGCAAGCAGTGTCTTTCCATTAAAACTATAAACTTCAGGAGAATAATTAAGACTGATTTAAAGTAAAATTAAGTTTGACGTGTGGCAGGTGAAGCAGTGCTATTAATTTCAACTGCGTATTTGGCAACAACAGAGGAGACAAAATGGGGGGCATGGGTAAAGAGGGCAGAGCTGTAAGTCCTTTCAGGCTCTTGGTCAAGATGAGGGTGGATAATGAAGAATATTTCAATTCGTTGTGGGCTATATACTGTCGTTTGCCTTGTAATTGTGATACAAAGGGTTGCATCTATTCTCTTTGACAGCAATCAAAGTGGCGATTATCTGTGATGCACTGGATCCAAGGTAAAAGGGGGGAAAGGGGAAATGAAGATTGAGAAAGGTGTCCCTTCTCACTCCTTTGGTTTTTTTCAATTTTACCCTTTATTTGAAGCTACTGTGTATTTTCCTTATTAATTCTATAATTTCTAAGCTGCCCATCTTTGTAGTTCCTGTGGAAGGTATTTATCTAGTCCTTGATGCCAGTTGAGAGGAGTAATTTTTCTGATTCCAATTTTGAATGCAGACAAGATGACGGCACCTCTTCAAAATTGTCCATGGCAATGAAATTGCCTACTAAGGACTACTCTAGGATCCACTTTCAGGCTGATTTCATGTCTAACTGCAGCTGAAGCCTAAACCTCAGCAAGTCCAGCCTGATCAAGTGCCCATATCTAGTGGAGACTAGTTTGGGTGTGAGCCTGCATTGCCTCCTCCACTGAGATTATCAAAAAGGTCTCATTATTATAGTTCATCAACTGTCTCATTTCCTGCCAAGGAATATTGGCGTGAACTCTCTCCAGAGTCCATCAGTGCCCTTGATCCTGAGAAATTACTGTTGAGAAATAGAAATAATTACGTTCTCTTCCAACCCAGATGTGGTATCCATGTCTTGACAGCTTTTCCTGTCCGACGTCAGCCAAGGGAGTGAAACATTAATACCCAGGGAAGGATTTCCTTTTCTGAAATCAATAAATTCTAATTGCCAATCATGCAAATAAATCTGCCTTGCTGGAGCAATGTTGTAGTCCACCAGGACTGAACCACATTAACTCATTGAGGAAACATCATCCTCTGATTGCAGATTGAAGAGGATGACAATGCCTTTTAGGGGACCCTGCCACTGAATTCTACTTACATACATATTAGTTTTACCATTAATGAGAAGCATACCAACCTTTCCTACCAGAAAGTGAACTAAAAATCCAATTTGAATAAAGAATTGCAAATGCCCTGTGTAAAACACTGCTCACAAAACAAACCAGATGTTTCAAGCTGCATTGGGAGAGCTTTACAGAGCAGCTGGGAGAATTTTTTTTTTCCATCAGCCATTGGTAAAGATAGACATTGCCAGCACACAAACTGCTTCCATTTTTAATAGTCATATAATCGGTTTACTCCTGTAACCAATGCAATATTAAGTCAAAAGTTGGGGGGGAGTGTGGGGGTGTGAATGAAAACAATGATACTGGTCAAAGTTTATAAAGGTCATGGGGTTTGTGGATGGGGAGGAGAGTGGAGGAGGATAGAGGTTATTTTTCCCCATAAAGCTTTCTTATTTACTGCAAGGTTGTGAAGTTTGGAAAAAAATACTAATAAAATTTATTGTCAGGGGTTGTAAGAAGATCATACCTTGGTTCTATTTTCAGCTCCAAACAGATTATAGGACAATGGAGCATAAATGGAAATTAAAACAGATTTAGAACAGACGTTAGGAAGCACTTTTTCACATCGAGGATAATAAATGTGTGGAATGGCCTATCAGGCAAGGTTGTAAAGGCAAAGACACTGGGATCATTCACGCAACAACTTGGGAAATAGCACACTAAAATGGAATGAGTTTGGATGGTGAGGCAGCCTCTGTTTAGATTCCTGGGATGCTTCAAGCCTGCACATTCATTTCCCTTCCTTTTCAGATGATAATTTCAGCTGTGATTCGTTGTTGTTTCAGGCAAATTTGTCAATCCCTTTTCCCATGTGAGCTGGAAGATTGCTCTTCGTTCATCTTCCTTGATTGCTTATGACAGTTTGTGCATCAGAGGACCTGCTCTGGAAAGCTATTCCTGCCTCTTGGAAGGGTCTGAGCTATTCACTTTGTGAGTGGATAGACCTACCACAGGTTCACATGGCCATCAGGGGACATGCTAGCCTCCATTATCTATCCTTCTCCATGAGGTTCACTCCTATGGCCATCCCAGTATGGTGGCTCATCCCTGCTTGTGTGGTGTCTTTTTAGATTAATTTCACGATACTCCAGGTGTATCTTCATCTATTGAAGAAATTCTGGAAAGTATGCAACCCTCAAGCACTCACATTGTTTCTAGCACTGCCTTTCTGGCAGGCATGGGTCTGCATTATCTGTATCCGAATAATATAATTTTAAGCTAAAAGGATTGAGTGACTTGCACAAGTCCTTCATTTGAAAGTATTTCCCCACTTTGCCTTACTTATTGTGCTCTCTACAAGAGCCTCAGAGCAAAATGGCAGGGTGGATGAGACATTGAGCAACACAGCCTAGTGGGAGGTGTCCCTGCCCATGGTAGGGGGTTTGGAACTAAATGATCTTTCGGGCCCCTTCCAACCCAAACCATTCTATGATTCTAAAAGTGTGGCTTTGGTGGGGAGGAAAAGATGGATATTGCAAGCCAGAGATCATTACGTAAATACCAATGTTCTTGAGAAGCATTATAACAATTTTCTGAAGCTTCTTTGGGCCAGGTTATTAGCCAGGATTATGAGCTTTCTGCAGAGTCATGCCCAGATAGTCTGGTCTCACAAGAGAGCAGAAGTGACTTACCAAATATAAAGTGACCAAGCAGTGAGTCATTGTCTGGGACACCTATGCCCTTCACAGTGTGTATATACTGTAACAGCATATTCTAGTCAGGGATTTCAGTTTGCTTTAAAACATAAATAATCTTGACAAAGCTTCTCTGAAGGAGATGAAACTTGCACAGGGAGAAGGTCAGAGCCAAAGAGACTGAGGGATATGCCCAGGGTCACAGTTCTGGCAAGTCAGTTGGTTGCCAAGCAATTATAGGAATCTTGCTCTGCAGCCTATGCACTAAACATCCCCATCACAAACAATGTAGAGAAAAAAATCCATTACTTCTCCCCTGCATGCACCGCATTGTAATCATATGTGTGATATTATTTGATTTAGTTAGGATAGAGTATAGCATGAATCTGACTGAAGAAATCACACCTCTGCAGAAGAACCTAAAAAGAATACATTCTGGCAGCTTCTTGGACTCAAATAAGCAAGGATGCCACTAGAAATACATTGAGATATGAGCTTACAGTGATGAAGTCCTTTAAGAAAAAGCAGGAGATAAGGGTTTGGTAAGAAACCAGCTTTCCTAGAAGTGGGTCACTAGTAGATTTTATTCAGGGCCATAGAGTGTGTTTATAGGGGATTTATGACAACATTGGAATCAGAAACAATTGTATTGATCACACCAGTAACAGAGAAATTGTATTGTCATATTGATGTCAGTTTTAAGAGAAATAAGCTGACTTACCTAACACCTGTATCTTGCTGGGAAAAGCGCTCTCTGATAAATCAAATCTTAGTGTACACATCTTTTGCCAGCTTGATCAATAGAGTATTTACATGCATCGGTAAAAAACATAAGGTTTTTAGTCTCAAAATAATAACTTGTTTTACATCTAGGACTGGTATTCTAGAAAGTGGCAAATCACAGTATTCCATGTCCCTATCACGTTGCAAGGGGTTACTTGAAGGGTAATCCCAACAAATACTTTCCTCCTAATTTTCTACTCGCAGCTGATTTAGCAGAACTGCAACCGGCCAACATTGGCTTAGCTCCCATGGGCACCCTGCAACATCCACAGGGCTCGTGGCTTGCATTTGAGAGGTGCCCATGCCAAAGTCCTTTTGATCTGAGGTGGCAGGAGGAGCGTTCAGACACCCCAGCAGCTGAACAGAGACCATGCCTGATCAAAATGCACAGTCTGTTTGTGCTGAAGGAACATTTGTCCTGAGTGAGCAAAGCAAAGTGTGGATGTTCAGGTTGCAAACCCGATTCCTCTGTGCCACAGTGGCAACTACACAAAATATCCTTTTATTTTTAGAAGAATCAGGTTTTAAAAAAAAAAAATCTCACACCATTTTGTTAGTTTCAATCCCCACCTCTTCAAGCCAGTTTTTTTTTTTTTCAATAAAACCATCCTGCAGGCAATAGTAGCTATTCTAGAGTCTGAAGTTCAACTAATGTTGTCCCACCAGCAATGTTTTAGCTTAATGCAAGGGAGGCCTTGTTGCAGAGCATCTCTTGCACCCAGTATCACTTCCCCCATATCATTAGAGCCGGGACTGGTACCCCATGTTTACGGCAGAGGAATGTCGATGAGGGGCTGGAAGTCCTCATTGTCAGCCTGCCACTGACTCTCTGTGTGACTTTGGAATTAAACACAATTTCCCCACGGCTCGCCATGTCCCTTTTTGTCAGAGCTGAGCCACACTGACAGAGGGTGATGTGTGGGGGGAAGATTTTACACTACCACTGCAATTTCATGTGCTATCCGTATCCTGTGGACAAATAAATACATTCACTTCTAAGGACAGTCAGTCCGTGCCATCCATCATCACTATAGACACATAGAGGGGAAAAAATGGCTGTGAAATACACCCAGAATTTGAGCCAGTTCTGATACCAGTGGATAAGAAGCCATTTCTAGGTGCTAAAGAGCTGAATGAAAGGCTTAGAACTGTGTAATGGTTATAAGATGGGCAAACAGGGGTTCCCTTCAGGATCATCTACACATTTATTGTGTTATCATTTCTAATTCATATTAATCAGAGGGTTCACGAACTCGTAACTGGGAGCCATTTGCAGCAGAAATAACTTTATCTGTCTCCTAAAAATAGACACATTAAGCACGAAACAATAGGGTTAAATCTAAGCAATATGTTTAGGTAATTAACCTGCTGTTTCTACAGATTAATTTAGTCTATCCAGGTGGTAAGACAGCGCCCATCACTGTGGCATAAAAACACTGTTCAGAGTTTCCAAGACCAAAGAGGAAAATGAGGCTCTGTAAATTGTGTTTCTTTCTCTGGCTGGTAGGTAGTTATTAAAAAGGCATCACCTCTGTATAATTACACCACAATAGCACAGTAACCATGGTGTATTTGCAGTCACTCTCTAATAACAGATAACCCTCATACTTCTTCTCCCAGTGATTTGCCAAGTGGAAGCAAACCCAGTTTGAATCCTGCTTTTGCAGCTCGGTGCCATCTCTTCTCCCTGTTATTACACCGCTGTGAACAGTGGCCTCGGACTGTCGATATCTTCCCTGCCGTGGTTTACCCTGGTAATTGTTATTATATCAGACCATGAAAATTGATGGTGATAACACACTCTCTAGGAAGGCTCTATTTGTGTCAGTTATTCAAAATATGTCTCGTTAAATAAATATTTACAAGACTTTTTGTTATTTAGCTTATAAACTGTTTGGACTGAGGGTACTTTTGGAGTGGTTGAAGAGCGTTCCAAAGAGTTACTGCAGATTAATCCATGTAAACCACACCACTGTGCTAAAAATTGCTATGGTAGTTCCTAACTGCCAAGTCTATATCCTCCCAGCCTAAGAAATACAGGACATATTTTCCTTTGTAATAAAATCTCTCGATAAAAGCAATAAAAAAATACTAGTCCAGAACATGTGATTATCCTGGGGGGGTGGAGGGGAATCATACCCATGGGATGACTGGGAAGTTGGCTTATTCTCGCAGCTGGGAGAATGGATAAGGGTTGGGATTATCTGAGCTACAGAAACAGGGGGAACCTTTGAGCAAAAAGAGGAATGAGGAAAGCTATTCAGTTAATAGTATAGTAGTAATAGCTTTCCAGTTAATAGCTTAGTAATAATTCAACAATAATCAGTCATCCCAAAACCAGGTTTTATTTTGTTCTGGAAGAAAGATGAAGGACACCAACCAAAGTGTGTGGGAGTGAAAGAGCCAGTCCTGTTTCTTAGCTGCAAAAGCTTTTCAAGACCCCCAGATCAGTGCTGTACAAGGATTTCAAAACAGCCAAACTAATGAGACTACATAAGGTAATAATGATGAGGCTCTGGGAGGGCAGACTCCTTTTACTCCGAAAGATTTCTCCTCAGCAAGCCAAGTTTCCTGGCATAAAACCCAGAGAGCAAGGATGTTTTCCATGCTCACAGGGTCAGGCTTGTGAGTGTGTGTGTGTATGTCTCTGGGTTTCACACTGTGCCTCAAGCAGAGTCATCCAAGAAGCAGCAGAGCTTTTTTATTCTGCTCTGGACGTTTCTGAAATGCTGGCTTTCCACGAGAGGGAGCAACTCACCAGCACAAAAGAACCCTTTTCCCATCCCAACCACCAAATTCGCTTGGAGCTCTCAATTTACACAGCTGACAGCAACCTTGATTTTTATCAGTTCTACTAGATTTGAGAATCATATACCCATTACTGATTTTTCATGCCTAAAGTCACACTGGCTGCCTGCATATTTATGCATATCAGGGGAGAGTTAAAATGGACATCACTCATTTAGAGAAGTGATCCCTTCAATAAAAAGGAAACATTCATGTTTCCAGCTTTGCAACAGCTGCTGGGCTAATTATTAGGATGCAAAAATGATGGATTTACCAAAGCAATCAAGTGAAGGCTTATTCTGTTGGTGCCGAGTGGAGGGGGCCTCAGCTCTGTTGGGGAATTGGAGCTGGGAGGGAGGTAATTCTAGATTTGCCTGAAGTGTGCTACCCGTGGAAGGTGCTGGCTGCTATTCAAGCTTCCTTTCCCTGCAGCCACCCCTTTTCCTCCCTAACTGGGGAGTCGGGAAGCAAAAACAGCTGTCAAAAAGGGTTCAATGTTATTGATAAGTCCTTTGTGTCAACCGAAGCCCCTCCATTCGCAAGTCCAAACAAAACAGCTCCAAATCTGCGTATCAGTGGAAAAACATGTTGGGTCGCATGTGGGATAAAGCAAGGAGAAGTAAGTGTGAGTGTAACAGTCACAGTCGATTTTTACAAATGACTGTGCAATCCATGCAGGAAATCCCTGGAGGGACTAGAAGTTGTAGCCCTGATCCCTTCCCCTCCCTGCACCCCCTCCTCCCCCTACCAGTGGCCACCACTCCTCTCCTGTTTACAACTCAGCTCTGGCAGGAGTGGTATTTTCCAGCTTTTTCCCTTTTTTAAATTTTT